>MJUT01036435.1:202165-227435 GCA_002080005.1 Gigantidas platifrons | reverse complement strand
AATATAATATTGAAAGGGCAACAAAGAATGGACAATCCTGAGACAATGGCAACATTGGGCACACAAGACACAGGAAATATAATATTGAAAGGGCAACAAAGAATGGACAATCCTGAGACAATGGCAACATTGGGCACACAAGACACAGGAAATATAATATTGAAAGGGCAACAAAGAATGGACAATCCTGAGACAATGGCAACATTGGGCATACAAGACACAAGAAATATAATATTGAAAGGGCAACAAAGAATGGACAATCCTGAGACAATGGCAACATTGGGCAAACCACACTAGAAATAGAATAACCAAACACAACAATACAGATGGCAAATAAAAAGGGACAACCTTGAATGGACAATCCTGAGACATTATGGCAACAATTGTAACACAAAACAAAAGAAATATAATTACCAGACACAACAACAAACTCTTGTATCTCAGATGGTAAATAAAAAGGGACAACCTTGAATGGACGATCCTGAGACACTGGCAACAATTGGCAAACCTGACACAAGAAATGTAATAACCAAACACAACAACAAACTCTTGTATCTCAGATGGCAAATAAAAAGGGACAACCTTGAATGGACAATCCTGAGACATTATGGCAACAATTGTGAATTGGAACACAAGACAAAAGAAATATAATTACCAGACACAACAACAAAATCTACATCTTAGATGGTAAATAAGATGGGAGTAAAAGTTCAAGTATAAGATATATCATTATAAATAACATCAGAAGAATATATTTATATATATTTTATACATTGTATGAAAGGCGAGATCCAAGAGTCTATAGGGAAATGATATGACCGTCACACGTACAAAGCTTGATGAAAAATCACATATTTTCTTTCAATTCTCACGTATTCTCGCCTCGTTTTGTTGAATCAATTCTGACATAAATAAATAAATAAATCTTTTTTTTTTTGCTTTCTTTTACCACAAGATATATTACAATTCCACACGTACAAATTTTCAGGGATGATTCTTGTTAAAAAATAAAATAACTGAAAATCATTGAAAAACAGCTGAAACCATCTACACCCCTTTGAAAAGGGCTATTTTTCACTTGTTCTGACCATATCCTGTAACTTTTAGATTTTTTGTTCACACAAAAATAGCTGAAATC
Organism: Gigantidas platifrons; assembly: GCA_002080005.1. Taxonomy (NCBI): domain Eukaryota; kingdom Metazoa; phylum Mollusca; class Bivalvia; order Mytilida; family Modiolidae; genus Gigantidas; species Gigantidas platifrons. Next base: position 226,297 of record MJUT01036435.1, on the reverse strand, counting down.
AGTTAAATAACTGAAAAAAAAACCCATTTCTGAATTTTAAGCTATCATATAGTATCAGGTCCATAACACGTGAACATTTCATTATTTTTTTCCCCCGTTTTTTTTTTGCTATTAATGTATTTTTATGTATGATTTTCCTGATGATTGTCTACAATGGAAATGTCACGGTCAGTTGGGTCATGAAAAAGATTTCATTATTGAAGCGAGATGATTAAAATATCAATCTAAGTGTATGTTAAGCCAACTGAATCAATTCCTAAGTCTATTACCTGACGATATTTATATAGATATCATATATATTAGTATATAAAAATCGCTTTGAGTGATTAAGGATGTTGACATCTGACACCATGGAAGTAGTGTTGAACCCTGATACCCACTTCAGTCTTTGAAATTAGACTTTCGAATGTACTGGCCCGAAAACTTCAAAATTAGAATATTTATATAGATTCTATTGAAAAATTTGGCAAAAGTCACTGGCCGTGGGCCACCGGACCACTGCTAAAGTCAATGACTGCCACATGGGCAGAAACGTTATGAAAAGAAAGTTTAAACAATGATGCTCTTTCTCCTTAAGGCTGCGTGCTTAACGGAGAAGCAACAAATACCAATTTTAAAGTCTTTAATTTTACCAGATCTGGGCTCGAACCCACGATCTACCCCACTCAAGGTTAACCATTACACCCCTGATACAGTATTATTTCTCTTGATTCTGTCTTGCTATTTCTTCTAATGATACAATGATAGTCAACTTTTCCAGTGTTTTAACCTTAGATAGGAGATTGCTTTACCTTTTTATTGTTTAGATCAACGTAGATTATTATCAACGGAATCATAATAACGGATACTAATGAAATTAAAACCATTTTGATGTTATACTGATGTGTCTACAATACAGTAATATTAATTTCTCAAAGATTATGAAAGCAGATATGTGTCTGAAATATACATTTATAAGAAACATTACTCCATTGAGGCATTGTTTCATAGATCTTTGATCCAAATCATTGTTTCATAGATCTTTGATCCAAATCATTGTTTCATAGATCTTTGATCCAAATCATTGTTTCATAGATCTTTGATCCAAATCATTGTTTCATAGATCTTTGATCCAAATGGATACATTTTTTTCCTCAAAATCTAGACATTACTGAAGTTAGAGGTTACTGTTCGTTTTGTTTATATTAGTAGTATTGTTGACCATTACTGTTTAAATTTTCATTTCATGAGCTGTGATATATACATAACAACTGGGGCCGTCGTGGTCATGATCGTATGGTAGTTGGATTTATAACTACCTATGCATTCAGTGACTATCACCACTAATGCTGTGAGTTCGAATCCCGCTCAGGTGAGGTGCATACAATACAACATTATGTGATAAAGTTTGCCAATGACTTGCGGCAGGTCGGTGGTTTTCTCCGGGTACTCTGTGTTCCTCCACCAATAAAACTGACTGCCACAATATAACTGAAATATTGTTGAAAGTGGGGTTAAATGCCATAACCTTTACCCTAACCCTAATAAAATAGTTTTAAAACAAGTAGGCAGAGTGAACACACATTAATCTTCATGCCAATGTCTATTGTGACAATTATTTTCTCAATACACACACTAATGAGTTTACCCTTTATCTCAATATCTCTAAATTACCAGCAATGATACATTAATCACTTTCTCCATTAAACTGGAAACAAAACAGATTAATTTGTGATTTATTTTGCAAATAGACATAATTTGTTGTTTTCTGTAATTTTCCAGTTTTACAATGTCCCTAATTTTGTCTTCAAATAATTATGCAATACTTTCAGTCCAGTTAAGTCGTTATTTTCATAGATTAAGTATATATATATATTACCAAATTTATTTCTTGTTTTCTGAAATTTTCAAACATAAGTTGTTAGTTCAAACCCTGTTCATGGCGAGGTGTACTCGATACAACATTATGTGATAAAGTTTGTCATTGACTTGTGACAGGTCGGTGGTTTTCTCCGGTTTCCTCCACCAATAAAACTGACCGCCACGATATGACTGAAATATTGTTGAAAGTGGTGTTAAACACCATAAACCTAAACCCAAATCTGAAATTTTCAAGTTTTCCAATTTCATAAATTTGTCTTCAAAAATCATATCTTTAAGGATATAATACCACCATCTATATAAAATTTTCCAGACGGCAGGATTAATATATATGAAAGATTCAAGAGAGAGCAAAAATGGAATAAATCTAAATATATCCATGCAATTTATTCCATTCTTATAGGTAAATCCCATGTGAGACTGAAACAGGATTATAACAAAACAGCTTCATACCTTACATAAAGTACAATAAATTGCTTCTGTCTATAATTATTGACATTGTAACTAATCTATCTCATGTTGTTCACTAACCTATCTCTCGTTATATTGTAAACTGTCAAAGGAAGCAAACAAACATATTGTTTACATCAGCCATCAATATATCATGTAATGGTGTTTAACGCCACTTTCAACAATATTTCAGTTATATCGTGGTGATTAGTTTTATTGCTTAAGGAAACCGGAGTACCCAGAGAAAACCACCGACCTGTCTTAAGGAAACCAGACTACCCAAGTCACTTACAAACTTTATTACATAATATTGTATCGAGTACACGTCGCCATGAACCGGGTTCGAACTCACAACTTTAGTGGTGATAGGGACTGATTGCATAGCATAGGTAGTTGTAAATCCAACTACCATACGATCAAGGCCACGATGCGACGACCCCTCTTTAATTAAAGTAGTGTTGCTTTCTACTAGGAGCATTATACCAGGGACCGACCATTTAACTTTTAATTGAGGAAAAGGGGGGGGGGGGTTAATGTTCCACTTCCAGTCAAACCTGCTTAAGTGACCACCTCTACTAAGCAATAACTTGTATTATGTGACTTTAATTTTAATTCCCTGTCACAGTCCATTTCTTATTTATTAAACCTGTATTTAGCAACCACCTGCCTTATGTGACCCTATTTCAATGTTAGCTTGGAAGGTGACATAAGGCAAGATTTACTGTATATTATATAAAAACCAATTAAATGTTGACAATACAAATTGATTGGTTATAGACATTTGTATTTATTTATTTTCAATAGAGGCAACATCTTTATATATTGAACATATGTGCCCTTGATTTATAGATTACAAAAACACTTAGTCATATAAAGTTTGTCAAGTTTTAAATTTCTACCATAGAATTTACTGTACAAATATGATTAGAAAACTCATGATCATGTGATCTACAATCAGGTCATGGTGACCTAGTTTTTTCACGAATCAATATTTTGCAGTTTAGGAAAAATGATATGGGACATAAATAACCCTATAATAATTAAAGAAAAATATATTTTGATTACATGTACTTCCTGTCTGACTGAAATCAACTGTTATAAAAGGCTACTTTCCCCCCACCCCACCCCCTAACATCTGACAGAATCTGATAAGAGGTCATGTCCAAATGAACTCATGATCAGCCAATGAAAATGCTGCTGATAAAATATTATCAGTGCCTTTGGTGATTTTTATTATTCCAATTCAAACTTGGAACTCTTCGATTGGTTGATTAAATTTTTTTTTTATATGTATACAAAATAGTAATAGTCATGAAAACATAGATTTATTGGCAAATTGGACTTTTTCCCTTTGATGTGTGCCACTGATAAACTCTGGATCACTGAACTGACCTTGATCCACAAAAATATTAAGTCAGTTTGTAACTCGGTGGTTCTCTACGAGTACTCCAGCTTCTTCCACCACTAAAATTGGTTGCCATGATATAGCTGAAATATTGCGGAAAGTGGCGTTAAACACAATAAATTAAATAAATCAATCTAATTTAGCACATACAACGTCTGGAATTACCTTTATAAAGAAAATATAGACTAAGGTATATACGTAATTTAGAACATGCCACATGTTTCTGGAATAACCTTCAGAGTACACGACGTGTTACTTTCTGACCTTTATAAGTAAATATAGACTAATTAACTGATTGATGAGCATCGTGTCTAACGCTAAGCATCTTATACTTAAACTTATTTGATCCTACGATTCCTATTGATGTTTTTTTGTCGTGATGTGTAATTTGAGTACCAAAAGGTACATATATTAGACAGACTGTATTTGGCAGAGTTTATGTATGGACATTGCAGAGATCCTTGCTGGATAAAATTTTGATGAGTCTCAACCAAAAAGTCATGAGTACCACGCATGCATTCTTTGTTATTTTCTGTAAAAAATTGTGAGTTCCAAAGACAAATGATAGGTTCAGGACTCGCTTAGACAAGTTGCAAATATCCCTCCTGGACTCCCTGTCTTTGTGACCTAAGGTTAATTTAAGGGGGTACAATACACTACAGGGAGATAACTCTTTAAAATCAGTTGAATGTTTTGATCATATGATGTTTGTATGCAGATTTCAAGCATCTATGTGATCAAAACCACAGAGAGAAAAGCTGCTATGTGGCTAGTGAATTTATATCTCTGAGTCTGTTGGTTGGAATTTGTTAAAATTTTGATATTTATTACAGTGGATATATTCAAACACACTGCCAAAAAAAAAATAAGAAAATTAAACGGGCAGATCAAAATTTACCTGAAGTGTATGGTATACCACCTTAAAAGTCTTTGGGAGCAGGTTAACCAAAGTGCCTCAGCACAGACTAGATTTGACAGTTAACTCAATTAAAGATTCACTTTCTTAGTGACATTCATTTTCAATAAAAACGTAGCCATCTTATTAAGTGGGAACAATACAATTCTAGAATAACCTTCATCATGTGCGCTCAAAGTCAAAACACAGGAAAGCTAAATAATTTACAAGTCTTTATTAAAATGTGAAAACAAAAAAGACGATTTAATTATTTTTGTTATCAATTACATTCATGTACATATTCTAATTTGTTTCAATACACATTCACGCTAAAGTAATTTCTTTACTTTTGGACTTACTGGTTCCAAAATAAATCTTTTGTTGTCAAAATATTGCTTTTTCATTTTTAACACTGAAATTTCACCCTAATTTCAAGAGAATTTATTTGTTCTCAACAGAAACCTTAAATAACCATGAAAAAAAAATTAAATAAGTTATCCCGTAATTCACTCATCAAACTTTTATACTGCTTTTTTCTTTTTTTTTTTTTCATTTTAACCAAGATTTCACCCTATTTAAACAGAATTTTGTATTTTTCTCAACAGAATATTAAATAACCAGAGAAAGAAAATTAAATGAGTTATTTTCCCATCAAACTTTTGGCTACTCATCAATTATTTGTAAATAAGAAACAAAATCAAATAGAAAACAAAATTGACTTTCTACTTCTGATAAAAAAGAATGTGATTGTCATGGTGATTTAACTTGAAAGAAAAAGTGTTTTTGGATAGTGTTAGGGATATGGATAGATATGAAACCGTAGCTCTTAAAAAAATCTTACTTTTTAAGGGTTTCAGAGATTTGATACAAGGTTTATTAAAAACAGGTAAAATTTGGTTATGGCTAAGTGTTATGGATAGATATGAAACTGTAGCTCTTAACAGTCTTATTTTTTGACAGTTATGGCTAAGTGTTATGGATAGATATGAAACGGTAGCTCTTAACAGTCTTATTTTTTGACAGTTATGGCTAAGTGTTATGGATAGATATAAAACTGTAGCTCTTAACAGTCTTATTTTTTGACAGTCAAAAAAACAAAAAATGAAGAAGAAGAACATAAAGATCTTTAAAAACTATTGTTGCGCAGCTAGGATTATTGGTATATGATGACATGTACTTACAACAATATTTCAGGTACCGGTATACCGGAAACATTGCAGTCAGTTTTCCATCGGTTGAGAAAATTGGAATACCCGGAGACATTTCAAGTAGAAAAATTAACAATTTAAGGATTAGAATTATTTTTAACAATATAATGTCATATTAATGAAAAAAAAATATCTTAGTTGCCACATGGTAGCAAATCTTATTGATTTGAGGTGACTAACTAGAGTTCTTGTGGCTAAAAATCCCTGATATGCTGCAAGTCACTTACAAACCTAAACTTTGTTTTGATCATACCTCATCATTTGAGGTAATCAGACTTACAACTTAAGTTACGATTGTAAATCTAATTAGCATATGATCACAACCTCCATAAATCACAATTTCTAAAATGGCAAAATTTACTTGTGTCTAATTGTAAGTCACATTGACATTGTATGGTAAAGATAAATGGGGCTGTCGCAATCGTATGGTAGTTGGATTTATAACTACCTATGCAATCAGTGCCAATCACCACAATTGTTGTGAGGCAATACAACATTATGTGATAAAGCTTGTCAGTGACTTGTGACAGGTTGGTGGTTTTATACAGGTCCTCTGGCTTCCTCCACCTATAAAACTGACTGCCACGGTATAACTGAAATATTGTTGAAAGTGGTGTTAAACACCATAAACCAAACCAATCCTAAAATGTCAAAATTGACTTGTTTCTAATGATAAGTAACATTGTATATATAGTATTTAGATAAATGATGTACCAATATCTAAAAGGGACACATTTTAGAGTCATCTCCCTTTTTCCATTACTAACAATAAATAAATAAATGGTCCCCAGACAGTATTATCTAGGAATGATGTCAACATTTCTATTGTCATTGCCATTACAATTATACCTAATACTACATGAAAGAGTCAAAATTATTTTTCAAGTACTGTCACTACTGATGTACAACAATTACACACACATGTGCAGCAATCATTACACATGTTGTTAACAATTACACACACATTTGCAGCAATCATTACACATGTTTTTCTACTTAAGACTGCTATACATTCTTACAATATTATGTTCTATATAATGACACAGAAAACTGGGAAAAACCCAAGGTTGAACATCAGGTTTTTTGTATACCTCATTAAAAGTTCCTGAAGTACAGTAGATTATATTCTAGACAACTCTATAATCCTGGTATAATTGTGTATTGAACTAAGTGCTGTTTCTATTCCATTTTTTCATAAAAGTATTAAGGTGTCTTTGTGGTCATGATCATGTGGTAGTTGGATTTACAACCACCTGTGCAATTAGTGCATATCACCACTTAAGTTGCAAGTTCGAATCCCACCCAAGTGGGGTGTACTCTACAATTTTATGTGAAAAAGTTTGTCAGTGACTTGCGACAGGTCGGTGGTTTTCTCTGGGTACTCCGGTTTCCTCCACCAATAAAACTGACCACCACGTGCACGATATAATTGAAATATTGCTGAAAGTAGCATTAAATAACGTAACCTATCGATCTTTGACCACGTAAATGACAAAAAAACGTTATCATCAATAACTGAAATCAATCTAACGGATTTGTTAGAGATTCACAGATTTTCTTAAAGTCGGAAACCATATTAATTTCAATGTTTTGAACTTTACACAATATCCCTAGACACCATTATGGATTTCTCTCTACTTATACTACCGGTATTTTGACTACACTACAGGGAACGATGATTAAGGGATTTTTATTTATGAAACGTCAGTCTCGAAAATTAACCTTATGTAATACTGAATTTGATTGGATGATGATTCAACGATTTTTTAAACAATTATTTATTTTTAAACATTGCTGGCATACCCAAATACGATCAAAATCTCGTAACATTTCACTTAGTCATAGAATAGAGAGAATGATGAGTCCCCGTAGTAAAGAAAATAATTTAATCTAGTAAAAAGCTTCCAATTGTTGACTTAATGTCAAAACAATGAGGCTATAGCTTCAAATTCTCATGTCAATTTTCATCTTGATTAGATTAAAACTGTAGGTGTTTTCTACACTTAAGCCCTATATAACAATGTTATATAATAGCTTATTTTGAATCCTGCTCAGACAATGAAGGTGTAATAGATCTAACATTATGTCATCAAGTTTGTCAGTGACTTGCAAAGTGGGTGGTCTTCTCAAGGTACTCTGGTTTCGTCCACCAATAAAACCGACTGCATTGATACAACTGAAATATTATTATAAGTGGCGTTAAACACCAAAATCATAACCTTAACCACATTTAGACAGAAGTGAAACATACTAAAATGCAGAGTAACATGTCTGTAATAGTTTACTTCTTGAATTATTTAAAACTCTACCATTTCTTTTGAGCAAATAAATATATGAACAGGCCCCATATAAGGGTTTGGTTTAGGATTAAGGTGTTTAATGCCACTTTCAACAATATTTCAGTTATACCATGGCAGTCCGTTTTATTGGTGGAGGAAACCAGAAGACCCGGAGAAAACCACTGACCTGACTGACGCAAGTCACTGACAAACTTTATCACATAATGTACCTCGCCTGAAAGGGATTCGTTAGTGGTGATAGGCACTGATTACATAGGTAGTTATAAATCCAACTACCATATGATCATCACCACAATGGCACCAACAATGTTACACAGTATTTTATTCAGACAGAAGTGCAATGTACCATAATACAGAGCAATGTGTCTGTAATAGCGCATGCTAATCCATATTGTAAATTATTGTATTCGGGAGAAGACTTCATAAGTTGGTAAAACTTGTGTCCGATCCCTATTTGTTATATTTAGCAGATAAAAATATGCTTAAACTAAAAAAAAACAAAAAAACTGTAATAGTATTACTTCCTGAATTACTTTAATCTATAATCTTTTTATAACAAAAAATATGTGAACGGATTCCATATTTTCAAAATGTTGATATGGACCAACCACTCAGTAACTGAGCTCTTATTCAATTATTATTTGGAGATATCATCTATTTGATTATTACTGGGAGGGGGTGACATCCTATTGATTATTATTTGAGGAAGAGGGAAGTAAAAGGCTATTTGATTATTATTTGAGGAAGAGGGAAGTGGAAGGCTATTTGATTATTATTTGAGGAAGAGGGAAGTGGAAGGCTATTTGATTATTATTTGAGGGAGAGGGAAGTAAAAGGCTATTTGATTATTATTTGAGGAAGAGGGAAGTGGAAGGCTATTTGATTATTATTTGAGGGAGAGGGAAGTGGAAGGCTATTTGATTATTATTTGAGGGAGAGGGAAGTGGAAGGCTATTTGATTATTATTTGAGGAAGAGGGAAAAGGAAGGCTATTTGATTATTATTTGAGGAAGAGGGAAAAGGAAGGCTATTTGATTATTATTTGGGGAAGAGGGAAGTAAAAGGCCATCAGATTGTTTTATATCAAACATTTTTTAGTGCAAGTGTAACAGTGTATTCTTTCAAGAGGACAAGTTACACTAACGTATAATTTCCAGAGGAATTATTGCACTAGGTTATTTTTTCCATGCTTTAGCTTACCCTAACCCTAACCCTAACCGGAATAAAAGTACACTTACACAAGGCCTTAACATTGTATCATTCTGGAATTTCTTTTGGATCTATTTGCATTTGGATTGTTTTACTCAAATCCTAAATTTGTGATCAGATGGGGTGGGTAATTCATGGAGGCAATCCTATATTTCTAATATAAGTTGGGGTGGACAGCAGATGAGAGAGTTTGGATCTCATTCACTGGCTTAACCCTGCCACATTTTTGTGCCTGTCCCACTCTAGGACCTTTTAAAATTAGAGTACTGTGGACACAGACTCAAATTAGATCTATGGTATTCATAATCCTGCCACATTTCTATTTCTGTCCCAATCCAGGACCTATTAAAATTAGAATAATTTGGTCACAGACACAGACTCAAATTAAGAGCTATAGAATAAAATACAAAATTTTTTTAAGTTAATATAAACATTTCCTAGAATGTGTGCTAAATATTTACTCTAAAAATATTGTCAATCCTACAAGTTAAATAAATACTGAAGTTTGTGCCATTCATTTAATTAACCTGATATCTAGGGATATAAAACTGAGATGTCACGAAGTACAAGAATGCCAGGTAAAATGATCAATCCCGTTTTCACTTTCAAGTTTCAGTGAGTGATTGAGTGCTTGTTGTTCAACACTAAATGAGCAATTTTTAACAAGTCAAAAGCCTGCCCACGCAGTCACCTCTATTAAGAAGTCACCGGTATTAAAAGGTCACCCTTTTCTTGTCCTGTCATAGAAAATTTCAAATGAATTGAACATCTTTTAAGAGGTTGCCTGTCTTATAAAGTCCTTTTTCTTTGTCCCAAAGGTGACCTCTCCATACAAAAAATGTGCCTCGGTCCACGCTTTTACACGTCTATAAAAGTACCAAAAAATGCATTCAATTCTTATAATTACATTTAAATCACACCAAAATTTAATATAGTTGAATTTTTCGTTGTGAATTGTATTTGTGTTAGATTATTTGCTGTTGGAAATTGCTATGGCCATTGATTGTTTACATTTGACGTTGTCATGGAGGCACATGCAAGTTCGGGTTTGAGTTTTATTGGGATGTAAAACATCTCTTTTATAATCATGTGACCACTTCATAACCAATCATATTGTAACATTTCAATGAAAAACGGAAGTAATGTATCATTGTGAGGACAAGTTACATTCCATGAGGAGATGATGATGATTATTATGATGATGATGATGACCCTTTTGTACTAGACCAACAATAACTTTTCATTTTCAATTACCGTAATTGCCATTGTACAAGCCCCACCATTCTGTTAGACATAGAACACCCTTTTTATGGAAGGGTGGGGGAATGTGATTTTGTCCACATGTTTATATGAAATTAAAACTCTTAACAATGTCCTTCTTAATTCTAGGCTATACAATATCCAAGTTGAGCCATCTTTTGATTATGAGCGTACCCGATGAAGGTTATTACAGAAACGTGTCGTGCACACTTTATTTGATATATACATTTTTCTTTAATAAATAGTAGATCCTGTAGTAAAAATAAAGTCACGAGGTTCAAAATGAATTAGGAAGGTTATTCCAGAAACGTGTCGTGCACACATTATTCGATATCTACGTTTTTATTTAATAGAAAGTAGATTCTGTAGTAAAAACAAAGTCGTGAGGTTCAAAATTAATTAATAGCTGCTCTTATTTGGATCTTGCTAAGAAGTAAATAATGTGTTCTAAGAAAAATCAGAAAATCAGTTAATTTTCTAATCTCATAATGCCAGGCTTTAATAATACTTCCGCGGTGAATCACAACGTTACACGACGGTAATTACATTTTCTCTTAAAAGTTCATCTTATCAAATCCTGTAATTATTCACTAAATTGGAAATTTAAAATAATTACGAACAATCAAGGTTTGACACAAACGTAACAAACAAAACCATGTGCTTTACATGCTGATTATAAAGATCACATACAATAAAATTCATAATAAAATTTTATGGCTTTTGAAAAATCGACATTTTCCTTCAAGTCAATGGAAACAAAGGGATAAGTTAGAGTATGGTGTTTAATGCTACTTTGAACAATATTTCAGTTATATCATGGCAGTCAGTTTGATTGGTGAAGGAAACCATAATACCCACAGAAAACCACTGACCTGTCGCAAGTTACTGAAAAACTTTTATCATATAATGTTATATCGAGTACACCTCTCAAGAGTGGTATTCAAACTCACGACATTAGTGGTGACAGGCTCTGATTGCATATGTAGTTAGAAATCCAACTACCACATATAAGTATTGTAGTTTGATATACTGTTTGAAACATGTGGTGCTAAACTCTAATGGAGTGATGATTTTACTTCTAGATAGCCAAGTTTTTGAGTTATCTTGCTTTAATAAAGCCAAAAAAAAAAACCACAAATATCTGTGTTTCTGCTAACACTATGGATCCTAATTTTTAGTGCCTACCTTAAAGTTTTTATTGACAGGGGTTAGGGTTAGGGTGTTTATCTCAGTTATATCGTGGCGGTCAGTTTTATTGGTGGAGTAAACCGGAGTACCCGGAAAAAAACACTGACCTGCCGCAAAATAAAATGCATTAAGATAAAATTCCATTGACCACTGGTAAGCTAAAATGGAGATAGGATCAAATCTGTGTGTGATGGAATTAGAATTCAAAAGAGTTTTTTTTTTATTATTTGCGTTCTGTTACATTGTATTTCTTTGATACTGTTTTAAACAAATTACGAAAATCTGTCAAATACCTATTTTAAGTACAGGGTCATACACATCTAATTAGTGGTGTCTTTTCTCTCTTGACTATCATTTCTTTTGATTATGATCATACCTGATGAAGATAATTCTAGAATCGTGCTGTGTCCGTGCTGTGTCGTGTGCAATAAATGAGATATCTACGATTTTATTACTAAACTGGACAGCTCAGGGACCAATTTTATCATCAATTTATTACTCAATATTCATTTATGGACAGTGGTATATGTTCAATTATGTTTGTCCTGAGGATATTTTCTTCTATTAGGTTCTTTTTAGACTTTTACTACAGCAGGGGGAGTTAGAGTTATAGTGTTTAACATCACTTTCAAAAATATTTCAGTTATATAGTGGCAGTCAGTTTTATTGGTGGAGGAAACCGGAGTACCAGGAGAAAACCACCAATCTGCTGAAAGTCAGACAAAACTTATTCACATAATATTGTATCGAGTACATGTTGCCATGAGTAAGATTCAAACTCACAACTTTAGTGGTGAAAGGCACTGATTGCATAGGTAATTGTAAATCCAACTACCATACGACCATGACCACAACGGACCCTACTGCTGTATTTCTATTCAACATAAAAGAATATAACAACTTTGCGATTTATGATCGACAGTCTAAAAAATTTGCCCATTTTCTACAGGACCATCCAAGAAACATTCTTTGAAATTCTCCTTTTAAATGGTTCAGTTGCTTCAGATATAGATTTTAAAAACATTTTTGCATAGGAGTTCTCTTTGTCTTGTGATGGTGGCCATCTTGCTCATCCATTTAAAAAGTGAAACTTTTTCAGGGAATATCCAACGTTCGTTCATGTAAAATTTGAATTCAATGAAAGTAGTTGCTTCTGAGAAAAAGCTTTTATTCAATTTCCTATAGAGTTCTACTTTAAAACTAGGTCCTACATATATGTGGATTTGAGATCCCCATAAAATAATACAGTGACACATGTCTAACCTGCACCCTGAATAAATCATGATCCAACATTAAATAAAGTCCCAATATAGGAAATCTTTGTTAATTTAACCTGTATAAACCAAACACTTGTCAATTCTGAACAAAAAAGCTGGTCTCAAGAAGGTTTTCTTTGGAAATGCCTGTACCAAGTCAGGGCCATTGCAGTTTTCCCAGTTTTCCAGTTGTTGGCTGATTTTGTCTGTTTGTTGACTTATGAGTTTTGCCTTTCCCTTTGGAAGATTGCTCGGTGTTCGGTAATTTTGTTATTAACCTTATTTAGACAGGTTTCACTGTCCTAGATAATTCATGTACATTTTGGGGTCAATTAAATTTCTAGGTTCTGAGAGATTTTATTTTCTTATTTTCCCATAAGGTTCTATGTTAAAACTAATTAGTATGTCTTGTGGTTGTGGTCAGACATCTAGTAACGGAGTCATCCAAGGAACATTCCAACATAGTCTGTTTTGAAATGATTCAGTGGTCATGGTCTCCGAGAAGAATTTTAAAATATATTTTGCATTGGCCATGATTGGGTTCTATTCAAAATAAATGTCCAATCAACAAAAACAAATACACAAATTTTGAATGAATATTCCATCACACCCGTGGTTTCTGAAATTTTTAGAATTTCATCCAATCAGAGAGCATATTTCGCATAGCAGCCATTTTGAACTTCTGAATGAAACGAAAATCATATAAAATATTGAGGTCCAACCAAGTTACATTTCTACCAAGTCAACAGGCAACTTAAAAATCTGTCAACTGGCTGACGACACTACATTATTTCTAAAGTCAAAATATGAAATAACCATAGCTATGAATATAATTGAAGAATTTGGCAACCTTTCAGGCCTTAAGTTAAACAAAAATAAAACTGAAGGAATTTGGCTAGGAAAATTAAAACATACTAAAGATAAATATGAAAACATTTCTTGGACAACTGAACCCGTAAAAAGCTTAGGAGTATATTTTGGATACAACAAGACTCAATGTGATAAATTAAATTATGAAAAGCAAATTAATAAATGTAAAGCCATAATAAAAAACTGGAACAAAAGAAACATCTCATTAATAGGAAGGATAACAGTGTTCAAATCACTAATACTGCCCAACATAACATTTATAGGTTCCTGCACCATAATACCAAAAGAATATATCCAAACCTTTAAAAATATTGTATATGAATTTTTATGGAAAGGAAAGAAAGATCCAGTTAAGCGATCAGTCTTATCTAATGAATATTTAGAAGGGGGGTTAAAAATGACCAATATAGATACTTATATAAAAGCATTACAAATAAAATGGATATTAAGATTAATGGAAAATAATAACGATAACTGGAAAATTATACCACAAAAATACTTTCAGAATTTAGGAGAAAACTTTCTCATATTCAATATGAATTTAGATAGCTTAAAATCTTTGGAAAATGAATTAACAAACAATATTCCAGCATTTTATAAAGAATTATTGAAAACATGGACTACTTGTGGAGGAGAGGAAAATAAAAGTCCACAAAATTTTAGGGAAATAAGAAAACAAATAATATGGGGAAATAAGTTTATAAAATATAAAGGCAAATGTTTAATAAAAGTTAATTGGATAAAAAGTGGAATTATTTTCATTAATGATATTATAGATGAATATGGTCGCATTTCAGAATATAAAATTACAGCCAAATTAAGAAACAAACAAAACTGGATATCTGAACTAAATATTTAAAAAAAAGCAATTCCAAAACAATGGAAAGAGATTCTGATAATACACGATTCAATAAAAACTCAAGTAATTCCAAAAAAGTATGTTAAAATAGCTAAAAATCAGATAATAAATTTACAAATAAAAAACAAAGAGGTGTATAAAATATTATTAAAATCTCAATTAAAAGAAAAACCCATAGCTTATACAAAATGGGAAAAATGTTTAAAGAAGGACAGAATGAATACTTTGACATGCACAAAACAAACTTTATTTTTCACTTTTAATTATTTAGGATTAAATAAACTTAAAATCTTTAAATGGAAGCTTATTCACTTTATTTTACCATGCAAAGAACTGTTAAAACAATGGAGAATAGTAAATGATAGTGAATGTCAAGTGTGTAAAGAAAATGAAAATTACAAACACTTTTACTTTAATTGTAAATACAACAAAACATATTGGCAAGAGGTAAAAAAAATGACAAAAAAACTTTATATAGGAGATCATGTTTTTAACCTGGAAACTCTTGTGTTTGGTTACAAAATATATGACCAGGCATATTTTGACCTTAACCTGCTTATAACCTTAATATTTTTTTCTATATATAAAGCTTATTATATTTCAAATCAAAAACAAAAGATAGTAGATATATTTAAAATTTTTAAGGATGAGGTAAATAATGTGTTCGATACAAATACTTTTAGACAAGTCAAAACAGGTAATTTCATAAGCAAAGCACATGTATACTTAAACAGCTGATATATCACATGATTTCAGAATTCTTGTAATGTCAGTGATTGCACATGTGGGAAAAAATCAATAATTGAAACATTTGTTTAATCATTTATATTGCAGTAAATTCAATACTTACCTATCAAAAATAAAACCCTTTACATCTGATAGAAGCAATCCATTCAATCATATATATATATCATTTTCAAACAATTAGAAAATAACACAAACTACCACCAAAAAGCAGCATGTACGAGTATGAACAATTAACCTTTCGACCGTGATCGGTTTGAAAGTGTCAAAAAATTCGAATACGGTCAAAACAAAAAGCATGTGAAATCACCATAGATAATCATTATAGATTTAGTTAAATATTCATAATTACAATATATACTATAAATTATATTTAAAATGTAATGTTGTATACTAACATTATTTATTTTGAAATAAGCTTCACTAAATAGTAAATCCCTTGCTATTTAGTGATTAACAATTAGGGATACTAGGTAAAAGCTGTATACCTAGTGAATTGTTAACAGCAATTTAGTGCAATAAAAAATTATTTGTGTTTAAAAAAAAAAAAACATTTCTACCAAGTCTGGATTAAATTGGTCAAGTGGTTTATGAGAAAAATATAAAAATGTGAAAAGTGAATACACACAGACTATAAAAATGACTGACTCAAAGTGATGACAATACCTCGCATTGACCTTTGACTTGGGCAAGCTAAAAATAGTATAATAATATATAGGTAATAGTAATATGTTTCATTATTATTATTATACCTCAGTTTAAGTTTTCCTGTTAAAAAGACATGTTAATAAATATTCTATTAACTGGTAAATTGTGTAATAAACTATTCAGTGGTAAATACTCCAAAAGACAATTCACCTCTCCTGTGCTATTTATCGGAGACATAATATATCTAAAAATTCTTCACGGACTTTTTAATCCTCTAAAATTCATTGGAGGAAACACTGTAATAGAAATTCAACATTCTCTGGATTTTTCCTATATGCTAAGCTAAAATCTTGAAACCCTCAGACAAAAAGAACAAACATAGTGAGCAGGTTTGTCTCTTATGCTATTCATTATAATAAAACAATTATTGCATGGATATTCTGGTAATAGTAAGCTTATTGCTCCCCTCGATATCAACTATTGCCCTCGGCGTTGCCTTGGGCAATAGTTGGTGTCTCTTTCAAATCAGATTTTCAATGTTGCGAATCTAAGCACAGTCAAATCTGCTTTAAAGGGCACCTCTATATAACAAATCACTGTCTATAAAGGGCAGTCACATTTTTCCCTTTAATGAATAGTGTATATAATTTTAACCTGTATATAAAAGGCAACTGTTCATAAAGGCCACATTTGCAGGTTCCTTTGTGTGGCCTTTATATACAGAATTTACTGTACAGTACAGTCCAACCTGCTCATGCAGTCACCTCTATTAAGCAGCCACCTGTATTAAAAGGTTATCATTTTCTTGTCTTGTCATAGAAAATTTCACAAGAGGTCACCTGTCTTATAAGGTCACTTTTTCTTTGTCACATATAGGTGACCTCTTAATACAGGATTGACTGTAATTCTTTTTCCCAATACAATAGATAGTACAGGCAATATCTATATGAGTGCAATTTAAAATCTATACAACTTTGCTTTCCCTAAAACCTTTACTCAAAAACAATTTTCAAAATCTCTAACTACAAATTAAAAAAAAAAAAACCCAAGAAGTATTAACCAAATTTAACATCTTTGAACTGAATAAAGATATTTTCCTTGTCATTATTCTTTAAGTGTTTGTTTAATTGTACAAACAATTTTTTCTCAATAATAAAAAAGCTTTTATACTAATGATACTATAATTCAAGGTCTTATTGTGGTAAAAACTAATTGTTTCTGTAAATTATTATAGAACATGACAATAAAATGCTTAAGTTATTACAAAATCAATGAGTAATTATCAAAATCTTTGATTTGTATATAATAAAAACATGTTTTTTTTTATCCAATAAAATTTATGAAATCTTCTACATGATCAAATTGAAGGGCCATAGTGGTCATGATCGTGATCGCATGGTAGTTGGATTTACAGCTCCCTATGCAATCAGTGCTTATCACCACTGAATTTGTGAGTTCGGATCCCGTTCATGGAGAGGTATACTGGATACAACATTATGTTATAAAGTTTGTCAGTGACTTACAACAGGTCAGTGGTTTTCTCCGCTTTCCTCCACCAATAAAACTCATGACTGCCACTATATAACTGAAATATTGTTGAAAGTGGTGCTAAACACCATAAACCTAGCCCCTGATTAAACTGAATCAAGTTCTTGCCGTCATATTTCTTCCTACATAATATAATCAAAATCTGATATTAACCTTAAATTGTGACAGACAGACAGTCTAACCAACCGACCAACAGACAGAGCCCTTACGATTTTTTCGTCTCGCAGCACAAGTAAATAGATTGAGTTATGGTTATGGTGTTTAACGCCTCTTTCAACAATATTTCAGTTATATCATACGATCACGATCACGACTATCACGGCCCCGTAAAGAGATTGAGGTCATAATGTCGTGAGAAAGATTGCTATTTCCTACACAAAGTAGATGGTAGTAATTTATTTTCCGGTGTGTATCTAATTATACCCAAAAAATCTTGCTTAATTACCAACTTGAGACCAACACGATTTAAGCATAAGAAAAGGGCACCCTTGATATATATGTGATACTCTTATTAACCTATTGATCATAGCAGAGAAAACACAATGATATACAGTCTTTAATATTTCATAAAGACTCACAAGTACATGGAACAAGTAAATTGGGGTCACAAATCATTTTCAATAATGATTACTGTAAATCTATTTTATCCTGAGGTGGTGGTCGAAATAATCGATCTTAAACCTAGCAATTTGTGACCAGAAGGCAGAATCATAATCTAACAAACGTTTGACTTTATTTATCTCTGTGTTTTAATTTAGTATGATAACTGGCATATAGTGTTTTTTTTCTTAAACTTGTGTTTAATGCTTATATTTATATTTATTATAAATCATGTGAGTCGTGCATTCCAACTTAGATATCTATGTTTTGAATACTACAGGGATGATCCTGGTTAGAGAATAAAATAACTGAAATCATTGAAAAATAGCTGAAACCCTTTCAAAATGGTCAATTTTTACCTTTTCTGACCGTACCCAGCAACTTTCGGAAAACAATTTTCAGAGCAAAATAGCTGAGATCAGTCAAATAACTGAAAAAAATTATCCCTATTACTATCACTGGGTCGATACATCTACAAATGAACTATATATCCTGAAGGTATCATTACTTGTTCAACAGTCATTAGAGACTTACCACTGAACAGAATCAAAGCTAACTCTAACTAGATACAGTATACAGGATAACAGCTTGATTAACAGTCATTAGAGACTTACCACTGAACAGAATCAAAGCTAACTCTAACTAGATACAGTATACAGGATAACAGCTTGATTATCAAGTTAAAAATTCTAATCCGTAAACCTGGAAAAAAATAATAATCCAATGTCTTTATACAATTGAATCTGTTGTAATTTCATTTATTATTAAACAATCATATTACATGATACTTCTTAAGCTTCAAAATAACAATTATTTCAAAGAAAAACGCTTTACACTAGACCAACAGGGGCCGTCATGGCTGTGATCGTATGGTAGTTGGACCTATGCAGTCAGTGCCTGTCACCACTGGTGTTGTATGAATCTCGATCATTGCGAGGTGTACAACATTACGTGATAAAGTTTGTCAGTGACTTGCGACAGGTCGATGGTTTTCTTCAGGTCCTCCGGTTTCCTCCACCAATAAAATTGACCACCACGATATATCTGTAATATTGTAGAAAGTGGCGTTAAGCACAATCAAACAAACAAACAAACAATACTAGACAAACATGCTTAGTTGGATTTTTCAGAGTGGTGGTTCACTGAAACAACAGTCCTCTGGTAGACATGTAGTCCCACTCAGACACATTATCCTGATTCCATGCCAACCAGTCTTTGCTCTTAAACCTTAATAGTTAATGCTGCATGCTTAGCAGAGATCAGAAGCAGCAAATACCAATGTTTTAGTCTTTGGCTTGTCCTGACAGGGGCTTGAAACGTATGCTCTACCACATTCGGCAAGTGCAGTCAAACCTGCTTTAGTGACCACCTCTCTTAAGCAATAACTTATATTATGTGACCATAATTTCAATTTCCCTTCAGGCCAAAAAATATGTTTGTTTCCCATTCCCGATCCATATTTTTCAAACTCGGTCGGTCAGTCGGCTACTTTTTTTAGTAGACACCATGCTTTCATAAATATATTACGTGACACGATAATTTCTGAAAAGATTGAATAATACCCAAGTTTCAATTGACTACGTATATTCTGCTATGTGATGAGTAAGGGAAATAACTCAATGTACAAACTAAACTGTGGTTCGTACCGGAGAATTTCCATGTCTAAAAATTTTTTATTTTTGGCCTCACAGTGCAGGTCATATTAATTAAACCTGTATTTAGCGGCCACCTGTCTTACGTAGCCTTATTTTAATTGTTCCCTTGGAAGGTCACATAAGACAGGTTTGACAGTATGCTAACCAGTACACCACTGATGTGGTTCTAAGCATTATGTGTATTATTTTGTTTTACATTTGTGTGTGTAACATGGTTGTTTGTGATTTGGACCGTTCCTGAGCTAGAACATTTCTTCTATCCTTCATTGCTATTTAGACTAATAAAATGACCACTAACACAACATATTTTGAGACCACAATCTTTCACATTCCATGTGGGGGGGCCGTCGTGGCCGTGATCATGTGGTAGTTCAACCCCAAGGCTGAATATTACTCAACATAATCAAAATGGCTTATTAGCACATGCAAGAACTTGGTTCAAGAAGGACTGTCGTGGTCATGATCACATGGTAGTTGGATTTACAACTACCTGTGCAACCAGTGCCTATCTCCACTAGCGTTGTGAGTTCGAATCCCGCTCATGCAAGATGTACTCGAGACAACATTATGTGATAAAGTTTGTCAGTGACTTCAGGCAGGTCAGTGGTTTTATACGGGTACTCTGGTTTCCTCCACCATTAAAACTGACCGCCACGATATAACTGAAATGTTAAATACCATAAACCTATACCAAACTGTGTGTGTGTGTTCATATATAAATATAGAATTTGTTCCAATTTTGTTTCCTATTCTTAAAATGTTTAACCAGTTGCTTAGATTTTTATAACATTTTTAATCTCCACAGCAGTTATATTTCTACTTGAAAATTCCCGTCAATTTCCTTTCGACGGTCATCAAAGACGGAAATTAACAACTTAAAATACTTTTGATGTTTTGGTCATAGGAGAAACAAATTTTGTCCTGCTACCAGTAGATTACGATATTTCAGTACTCTTGATTAATAAATTTTCAAAATTAATTAAATCTCAAGTGGTAAAATATCATAATCCACTGGTAGCAAACAGAGAACATATATTTACACAATTTTATCAGATTTTAATATTTTTTCTTGTTTTTTCTTGTTCCTTATAATTTGCATACTTATTTGCACATCATTTACATAATATTTGCATACTACTTACTTGATCGCTGATTCTTGATAAAGTAAAGTTGTAATCTCTCTTTTAATGACTTTTCATTGGTGAAAAATTCTACCCTCACTCTGAAAAAATATATAAAAATAATTCAAAATAGTATATAAAATAATAGATTATTTTTAATCTAAATTGGATATAAAATTACATATAGTCAAACTGTATTAAGAGGTAACCTTTGGGACATAGAAAAAGAGGCCTTATAAGACAGGTGACCTCTTAAGAGGTTCAATACATATGCAATTTTCTGACAGGACTAGAAAAAGGTGACCTTTTAATAGAGGTCAGGTGGCCACATGGGTAGGTTTGACTGTATATAATTTAATCTGATGAAGAAATAGTTTTCAAAGGGAATTGTATATACATCTTGAGGAATGAATCAAGGCTATTTTGGGGTTTTGTTTTACATTTTCTAGGGGCATAACTCTACAAATCTATGTTTGGAAAAAAAAAGTCTTAGTTAATTGTTTTGCAGGATAAATAATTGTCCCATGTTTACTGCTAAAAATTATGTGGTAAACATTATTTTCAGATAATCATCCAATAACAGCTGGTATTTTCCACTTTCAGTCTCATAGATATGTATAAAGTAAAGAACAAAAATCAAGATGGAATCTGCACAGAGAAGTACAACTACATTAGGTGTCAAACCACAATTCACCAATCAGAGCTTGGAACATATACGAAAGTAGTCCCTTTTCAAGAAAAAAGTTCCTTTCACTTTGTAGTCTTGTGAAAACTACTGAATGGAATGGACTAATTAAAATTGATAATTGAAGTTAAATATATTGGGATTATTTTGAGCTCAAATTTGATGGATTTAGTTGTATTTTAATATCTCTATGGAGAATTTGATGCATGACCTATAAATACTTAATTTCTTGGGGGTGACCAAGCTATTTTTAGAGTAGGTGTTTTCCATAGCATGGTATTTCACTGCAAGATTTTAAACATGCCCTGATATTTTGACAGAACGTAGAGGAAACATGTACGTTTCAGAAAATATATGGTCTTGGAAAGGTTAAACTTAAGATAAAATGACCAGGAAGGCGCGAAAAAACACAAATTTAGTAGAAAACCTTAAAGAAATTAATTAGTGGTTTTACCCCTTAAGTAAAACAGACATGATTTTGACAAGCAAAGAAAAAACTGAAAATAATAAGGCTAAGGAAAAAATACCTGTGTTTCTGCTTACATTCTCAAAAAAAAAATAAGGGTAGTTACATAGGCTAAACCTTTTTTAAAATTTTACCTAGGGTTCTTCCACCACTAAAACTGGTCGCCATTATATAGCTGAAATATTGCTGAAAGTGGCATTAAACACCAAAATCAAATCAAATTAAACCTAGGGTTATACAGGACCAGGATCTAACTTTAACAGCGCTTCTAAAAACTTGGGTCAGTAGGATTAGCAGAAATATCAGTATCTTTTATTGCCTACAAAAACTGCAGCACATTTCAACATTTTTTCATAAAAAAAAACCTGATATAAGTTTTTAAAGCTAATAAATAAAAAGTCATGTTTGCATATTTTTTTATCTGGCCTTTGTTATTAATACTGTAAAAAGCCTTGTATTAGCTGCAGAAATTGACCACAATAGGGATTTTTCTGGTATGGGGGGTGCAAAGTATAAACTACGATAGGTTCTGAGAAACTATTTTCCAAGATGTCGGTTGTGACGGTACAGATATTTCAGGAGATATTGACTTAGAAATTCCGAGTGCATATCCAATCTATTGTACTGATTTTCAAATAATTTCATTGTTATATCTATGTATGAAGGTTTTTGTATTATTGTTTTATATTTATGTATATTAATAAAAAAAAAAATATCAAGTGTTACAATTTATTTCCGTTTTGCCCAGCTGAATGAACGATTGTTGCCACTGTCCCTCTAGAATTTGAAGCCAGATATTTGCATGATCTACTGACAATAATATGTTAAATAACATCATATAATATGACAAAGTTATTTATTTTAACAGATGTTTGTTGTTAATCAATGATGGATCTCTATTTGTCTACTACATGTATTCATATTTCAGGTAACATCAATTTAACAGTCAACTAACAGTAATTACATTGTATATAAAACTGACAGATAAGAAAATGATTAGATTAGAAATCAATACACATAAACTTAGATATGGTTTCATGGTTTATGGTGTTAATAATGCCACTTTCGATATACTCTTTTTAGAATATGTGGTCACCTCTATTAGGCAGCAACATATATTAAAAGGTCACCTGTTATAGAAAGTTTCATGTAAATTGAACCTCTTTTAAGAAGTCACCTGTCTTATAAGGCCACTTTTTTTTTTGTCCCAAAGGTGACCTCTTAATACAGGTTTGACTGCACATCAAAAACATGCCATTGGAGAATATACACTCCCACAAAAAACTGGAAGGGAGACAAGGAGCGTTTCAAAAGGTATGTTTGATCTGCTCCATGTTGGAATTCATGTAAACGGTTATTCTTTTAATTTTTACCACACCTTGAAACTACAGTACAATTAAACCTGTATTAAAAGGCATATCTGCTGAAGCTTTCATTTTGGCTCATATTTTTTTTCCTTAGTTTTATTTATTGACGTACTACTAGACTCGGGTATCTAACACGATATCGATATCAGATGCTGATCGTGTCATTTAACAGGGACAACTAGTGGAACAGTTTGGAACAGCTTAACCTTCTGGAACAAACAAATTCCTCCGGCATTAAGTGTCATTCTTGTTGTTCAATCTTTAGTTTTTTGTGTTGTGTTTTTGTGGACCATTGTTAGACTTTTTGTCGTCTTTTCCATCTTGGCCATTGTTAGACTTTTTGTCGTCTTTTCCATCTTGGCCATTGTTAGACTTTTTGTCGTCTTTTCCATCTTGGCCATTGTTAGACTTTTTGTCGTCTTTTCCATCTTGACCATTGTTAGACTTTTTGTCGTCTTTTCCATCTTGGCCATTGTTAGACTTTTTGTCGTCTTTTCCATCTTGGCCATTGTTAGACTTTTTGTCGTCTTTTCCATCT
>MJUT01036435.1:166087-176296 GCA_002080005.1 Gigantidas platifrons | reverse complement strand
GTCAGTAGTTATAGTACTTTAACATTACATTAGATCATTACTTATATACTGGTAACTAATTACTTTTACAAGAGAACACTGATCTATTATAGTTAGCTTCAAAGATGTACATGTAATTAATTACAGCTAATTACACAAATTACATCAAACTGCATTTAATTTTTTTCACATTATTTCTACTTGGCATAAATTCATAAAATATGCACTGAATCAGCTAATTCTGATATTTTTGCATGTACTGAATTACACCACATAAAATCTATTGATAGCAATTAAATTAGTTAGAAAAGATATGGATGTAAATGCACATGAGAGACTATCTAGCATTACACTTGGACACAGATTAAAGTAAAGGAACAGCTTGTAGTAAGAAAGGATATGGATGTAATTGAACATGAGAGACTATCTAACATTACACTTAGACACAAATTAAAGTACAGGAACAGCTTGTAGTAAGAAAAGATATGGGTGTAAATGAACATGAGAGATTATCTAGCATTACACTTGGACACAAATTAAAGTAAAAGAACAGCTTGTAGTAAGAAAGAATATAGATGTATATGAACATGAGAGACTATCCATCATTACACTTAGACACAAATTAAAGTAAAGGAACAGCTTGTAGTAAGAAAGGATATGAATGTAAATGAACATGAGAGACTATCTAACATTACACTTAGACATAAATTACAGAAAAGGAACAGTGATTTAGTAAGAAAAGATATATGGGTGTAAATGACCATGAGAGACTATCTAACATTACACTTAGACATATATTACAGAAAAGGAACAGTGATTTAGTAAGAAAAGATATATGGGTGTAAATGAACATGAGAGACTATCTAACATTACACTTAGACACAAATTACAGAAAAGGAACAGTGATTTAGTAAGAAAAGATATGGGTGTAAATGAACATGAGAGACTATCTAACATTACACTTAGACACAAATTAAGGTAAAGGAACAGCTTGTAGTAAGAAAGGATATGGATGTAAATGAACATGAGAGACTATCCAACATTACACTTAGACTCAAATTAAAGTAAAGGAACAGCTTGTAGTAAGAAAGGATATGGTTGTAAATGAACATAAGAGACTATCCAACATTACACTTGGACACAAATTACAGTAAGGGAACAGTTTGTAGTAATAAAAGATATGAATGTAAATGAACATGAGAGACTATATCATTACACTTAGACAAAAATTAAAGTAAAGAAACAGTTTGTAGTAAGAAACGATATATGGATGTATATTATCTATATATTTAACCAGCTAAAACACACATTACTGACTACATTTTACATAAAGAACTACCCTCCATAGGTTATAAATAGTCAATGTGTTATTAGAAACTTCAATACTGACTTGATTAAAAAATATTGAATTTATCCTAGATTATGTAATTTTGAATCTAACTGAAAAAAAATGTAGAATTTTAAATGAATTTAAATGTTAATGCATTTTTAAAAATAATGCATGCATTTAATTTCTTTCGTACCATTACACCAAATGAATTGAAAACAGATATATCTTCATTTAAAAAATAAAATTTTAATGGATTGCAATACATTATATAATTTCTAATCTAGGAATGTAATCACCTTCCTTCATGAGATATTGCTCTCTGAGAAATTCTTTCTCCCAAAACAAATCAACATTATATATATATAAGTATAGTGAAACCTGCTTAAACCAAACCCTGGATAAAACCAGAATCCTGTATAAATTGAATTTCAAATAATTTCCCAATGTAGAAAATCTTTGTTAATTCAACCTGTATACACCAAACACCTGTCTGTTTCAAACACAAAAGTTGGTCCCAAGGAGTTTTGGTTTAGACAGGTTTCACAGTACAATGAATGTATCTTTCATCAGGATATTTGAGAGAATATGATGTAGAATTCACAATTTTAAGGTTTTAATTTCAATCCTAGAAAATAACATTAAACAATAAAGACTTGCTATTTCACAATAACATTAAACAATAAAGACTTGCTATTTCACAATAACATTAAGCAATAAAGACTTGCTATTTCACAATAACATTAAAGAATAGAGACTTGCTATTTCACAATATCACAAAAATGTTCACTAATTATAAAACATCTATGTTCAAATAAAATATCTATTGTTCCAGATTTACACCCACTTTATTTACAGTTTAGACTACTTGAAGATATTTCTTTTAAATTTTGGCACTATATAATTTTTATACAGTATAGTCCTCCTGTAATAAGGCACCTCCCACCAAAGTCTATCCCTCTTTATCAGGCCAGATTTCAGATGCACTGACTCGAGTTGATAGTAAAATACTTGCTCCATACCACCCCCTCCCCACCCAAGAGAGGTCATCCCTCTTATCAGGCCAGATTTCAGATACACTAAGTTGACTGAGATAGTAAAATACTAATAAACTATCTACCCCCAAGAGAGGACACCCCTCTTAGAAGGCCACTTTTTCATTGCAGAAAGGATCGTCCTTATAAGAGGGGAACCACTTTCAACAGTAGTTTATTTATATTGTAGTGGTCAGCTGTCTTAGTGGAAGAAAACAGAAAACCCAGGAGAAAACCACTGACCAGTCACAAGTCAACTTTTATCACATAAAATTGCATCGAGTGCACCTCACTGTGGGCATGCATCAAACTGACAGCTGCATGTGTTAATAAGGAACTGATTGAAGAGGTAGATACAAATCTAATTACTATACTATCACAGCAATTATGACTTCTGATATATATATATGAAGTAACGATATATATATATGAAGTAACGTTTATACAATAATTCAGCTCATAGAGCATATATAGTCAGCAAAAAGGTCAAATAATTGATGACAACTCCATTATTATTGTTGTCCTGATAACAAGTTTATTTCTTTCTTTTGACTCATGTTAGTAATTTTCTATTTTATCTTTTAACTTGATCAAAAAAGTTTAACTGCTACAGAGGGTTTTAATCTCCCATGGACAATATCATGGGACAACATCGGAAGTTTGAACAAATTATGTTTAGAGAATTACATGTTTACCAGGTAAATATTTCATTGGCCATTTTAAAAGTTAATTCATAGTTGATTTTACACTTTAACGACATAACAGCAACAAATTTATGGTAAAAGTCATTTTTATTGTTTGCTTAATGGAATCAATTAAAGCATTATAATGATTTTTCTTCACAGATCTATGGATTTCTACTATTGACTGTCAACATAAACAAAATCCTCCAACACTTGATTTCTATTCTCTATCAATTAAAATCTAATCAATAATTGCCTTGGAACCTGCAAACTTTATCACAAAAAAAATAATAGATTTATTTACAGCTGTTT
Organism: Gigantidas platifrons; assembly: GCA_002080005.1. Classification (NCBI taxonomy): domain Eukaryota; kingdom Metazoa; phylum Mollusca; class Bivalvia; order Mytilida; family Modiolidae; genus Gigantidas; species Gigantidas platifrons. Next base: position 172,961 of record MJUT01036435.1, on the reverse strand, counting down.
AACAAAATAATTATCAGAAAAAAATATTTGTTTATCTGAGCAAATCCATATTCAACATCAAATTTTATTTTCTCTTATAGCTAATCAGGGACGGATCCAGGATTTAAAGTTAGGAGGGGTGCACTTAAAATAATTGCGCCGAGCGGAGCAACGCGTGAAATTTTTTGGGGTATTTCGTGTGAAAAATCACGATTTTACGCAAAAAAAAATCATATTTTTTCCAATTTTAGGGGGGGGGGTGCACCCCCCCTTGGATCCACCCATGCTAATGGACAGACAGACTATATAACCTTTAGAGGATGGTGGTTTTAGTTAGGCTTATAGTGTTTACCACCACTTTCAACAATTTTTCAGTTATATCATGGTGGTCAGTTTTGTTGGTGGAGGAAACCTGACTACCCAGAGAAAACCACAGACCTGTTGCAAGTCGCTGACAAACTTTATCACAATGTTGTATGGAGTACACCTCGCCATGATCGGGGAACAAAGATGATTGGCACTGATTGCAGAGGTAGTTGTAAATCCAACCACCATATGATCACGACTACGACGGTCCCCCAACTTTAAAACGAGGAGTGTTTATGTTTTCCCCAAGGGCCTAAAAACAAAATGAAATTTGTTTAATTTCCTTTTTTGGACATGAATAATCAGTAGTTTTTCTTCAAATCTCAGCAAACATTTCTCCTTGAAATCTCAGGGTAAGATTATATACTTTTCTACAACTTTCAGGACAATTAATTTTTTTCTATGAAATTAGGTGACATAAAAAAAAACCATACTATTCCCCCCACCCCTCCCCCACACCTTTCAAAGTTAAATGGTCATTTCCCTAAATAGATATTAAAATCAATGACCAGTTACAATGGATTTAAACCAGAGGATCACTTGAGTCTAACTCCCCTCCCCCTACACCCCCACATGGTTATATCATAAACCTTCTTTGAAAATATGCTGACATAGGTCAATAACTGTGACATTTTTGTGTATAATCATAAATTATATTTTTTACCATTATTTTCAGATTTGTATACAATATTTTCCATTGAATTCGTTTGAAAAATTCCTGTTTGTGTATGGTATGCTAACAGATTATGCATAGTTCTTACTGGTTCCAAGATATAACTTATTGTGGTCAACAACCGAAATTTAGAATTTTGATGGGGTATTATATAGTTCAAGGGCTTGACCCACAGAGCTTCCCAAAGTGTCCCCAGGGGGTGGATAGACATGCCCTCTCATTAGTGGGATTATCTGGTTCTAATATTACGGAAAGCTTGATCGTGGACCATAGTGCTTAACTTGTTTGGAGAAGGTCAAGCTCCTTGCACATAAAAAACTTTTCCGGTAGATTTTGAAAAATAGTGGGTACATTTTGCAGATGCTACATATGACTGAATTTTCTATCTCTACAAAGCTCTCTATACTTTTCAGTTCTAGTGACATTCAAGATTCTTTGCTCCTGTTGTCCAATTTCCTGCCCGTATTTCTTCAAAAAGATTTGACATAAATCTTATACATGTATTGCTTTTCAAGATAATTGTGGCTAAAGGCAGGCAAAAGGAACCCACCTACAATATAACTTGATTTTATATTAAGTCTGATTTGTATGCAGTTCAACCCATCCATAAATTTGTGTCTGTCCTAAGCCAGGACCTGGATTTTCAACACTATCCTTTGAGGATGGGTAGGTTTGAGTTTATGGTGTTTAATGCCGATTTCAATACTATTTCAGTTATATCGTGGCAGTCAGTTTTATTGGTGGAGGTAACGGAGAAAACCACTGACCCATCGCATGTCACAGACAAACTTTATCACATAATGTTGTATCCAGTTCACCTCGCCTGAGCGGGATTCGAACTCACAACATTAGTGGTGATAGGCACTGATTGCATAGGTTGTAGTAAATTCAACTACCATCTGATCACGGCCACGACGGCCCCTCCCAATCCAAGACCTGGATTTCCAACACTATGCTTTGAACGCTTCTATACAATCTATAAAGGTAGATCAAGATGCATATCGAATGTGTTTTTAATTGACCTTTCAAACTAATGATTGCAATGTAGAATTACATGCATGCACATTCCCGTTCTTTAAGATGACTAGAAACAGCACATGGTGGGAATAAGGTAAATTATTTTCTTAGATTATCTCCCCCTTAGCTGGCTCATTGCTACAATAACCTTCCTCCCTTTTCTCAACAAATGATAATTAGTCTTGAAAGGTAAAATGGATCAATCAATTTCTACACAGAGAGTCTAAAACATTACTAATTGATATAGACATGCAAAATATATTGATTCAAAATGACTGGATACAAACAAAATGTGTTTATTACAGATACAATAAGATTAAGAACATCTTCAACCATTTTATTCAGGTATCATATTTAGGTTTGGTTTGATTTATGGTGTTTAACGCCACTTTTAACAATGTTTCAGTTATATCGTGGCGGTCAGTTTTATTGGTGGAGGAAACCTGAGTACCCAGAGAAAACCACCAACCTGTCTCAAGTCACTGACAAACTTTATCACATAATGTTGTATCAAGTACACCTCGCCATGAATGGGGTTCAAACTCACAATTTTAGTGGTGAATTAGGCACTGATTGCGTAGGTAGTTGAAAATCCAACTACGATCACGACCTTGACGGCCCCTACACATATCTTAAATCTTAAATACATATACATGTGGTTACGGAAGAAAATATCTCTTTTAATAAATACAACCACTCTTTGTGCAACACATGGAATGTTAAACTTAATGAGTATGAACAGGCATGCTCATGACTATCAGTATACACCCCACAATGACACATCCAATCTATAAATCAATTGTTGATTTTAATGGCATGTGAACAATTTTTCAGCCATATCAAGCAGAGAACAAGTTACATTGGATGAGATGATAATGATGTCCACTTTGTACTAAATCAACACAGGCATGCTCAAGACTGTAGGAATACATCCCACAATGGCACATCCAATCTATATAATTGATTGTTGATTTTAATGGCATGTGAACAATTTTTCAGCCATATCAAGGAGAAAACAAGTTAATACATTTGATGAGATGATAATGATGTCCACTCTGTGCTAAACCAACACACTGAGTTGGATTTTTATAGTGTTAGCTAACTGAAACAACAGTCCAAAGGTACAATGTAGACATGTAATACCACTCGGATATATAAACCTGTTTTTGATTTGATTTGATTTTTGGTGTTTAATGCCACTTTCAGCAATATTTCAGCTATATCATGACGACCAGTTTTAGTGAAGGAAGAAGCCGGAGAGAACCACCGACCATGGGCAAGCAACTGGTAAACTTTGTCACTAGTGGCTGCGAGTCGAGTGCACCTTTTTTGTAATTTACAAAGCCGGGCGCAAACCCACACCGTATTGGTGATAGGTTTATATGAGTTTTTAGGTAATCCAACTACCTAACTCATTGAGCCACCCGGGCCCCTTAACCTGCTTTTGAGCCAATCAGTCTTTTCTATTACTCCTTAATGCTGCTTCTTATAGGAGAAGCAACAAATATCTATGGTGAACGATGGCTTTTCATAAAGTGAAAATGTATAAAGATAAGAAAGTCAACAAAAATGTCAAAAATATTTTTTGTCAATGTATGACGTAAAAGTGTTTTTGACATTTACTTTCGTAGTTAAAATACTTCAGGTGACTCGTGGTTGTTGATGGAGATGGCTCACGATAGATGTTCCGTCCTCCTCACTGAATTTAGTACTGCGTTAACTACTATTTTACTTATTTTGTTCCAGTATTGTTATAAATGCTGTTATAGTGACAACCGGAACCTTTTTACCATAATGAAAGCGGGAGGTTTGGTGCCTTAAAATCTGATTCAACCCACCATTTCTTTGGAAATGCCTGTACCAAGTCAGGGTCATTACGGTTTTCACAGTTTTCTGGTTGTTGACTGATTTTGTCTGTTTATATACTTATGAGTTTTGACTTTCCCTTTGGAAGATTGTTCGGAGTTCGATCATTTTGCTATTACCCTTATTATCTAGTCGTTGGTTTGACCTGAGTGACCTGAGATCTGCCGAAATTATCATCAATTTCTGCCAAATGTGATAACTACCCTAACCTGACAGAACACAAATTATAGTATAACTGACGATTCTTCACAGTGAAATCCCCCACATAATCATAAATTTCTTCTTTTAGCGTCTATGCAACAATATATTCAAACAACCCCCCGCAAGTAAACATGAGTGTCCCCCCCACCCCCTCCTAGGTAAACATCCATCATCGATGCAAACTGTCGAAGTGTTTGCAAAACCAGGATGCTCCAAAGAACCCAGAAAAATACCAAATGAAAGACCATTTTCTGCTGAGTTCCGTGGTATATAAAATTGTCCCTTTTTACATTTTATTATAGTTCACTCACTTTTCTTTCTGCAACTGGTAAAAAAAACAAATTAAAAAAACGTACACCCCCTTGGTTTACAAAACAACCCCTCTAATGTTAGCTTGTACATGGTGATACAGTCAAACATGCTTTAGTAACCACTTCTTAAAGCAACAACTTGTATTATGTGATCTGAATTTTAATTTCTCTTCACAGTGCATTTAATTCTAAATAAACCTGTATTTAGAGACCACCTGTCTTAAGTGACCATATTTGAATGATCCCTTGAAAGGTCACATAAGACAGGTTTTACTGTATATGCTAACCACTAAACAGTGAAGACGGTCATGCTAAAAGTTCTGTTCAGTACTTGTTAAAAAGTTGTTTGTTTGTTTTTTGAATATAAAAAATTCATGTAAGGTGAAACAAGATATATTATTGTACACAAAATGTATATCATCTGACATTGTATATATTGATATGTCAAGACCATTTTAATAATATTCTACTCTGGTCCTATTGAAAATAATCCTTGTCATCGTTGTGCATTTAAAAAAGATAAAAAAAAAAAATAAAGTATGAAGAAGTGTTTGAAGACACCAAAAGGGTAATTAGAATCCGTAAATCTAAGAAGTACTGACAACACAATGGCCACAAGAAAAAGGACAAACAACGATATACAAAACATACACATAAAACTAAAGATCGAGTAACACGAACCCCATATATGTCTTGAATTACTTCTTTTTACATTGTTAACAAATACATGTAATTAAAGTAAAACAGTACAAATGAGAAAATCTTTCTTGTTATTGAGGGAGAAGAAATTGTGCTTAGTGAGTGATTGTTGTTACACCAACTCAGCAATTTATCAGCTACATCATGGAAAGAACAATCTATATTTCAATGAGATAATGATGATGAATGAATGAGTGATTGTTTGTTTAACTCAGCAATTTTTCAGCTATATCATGATGAGAACCATCTTTGCTAGCCAAGGGTTACGATCCGCTCTACTCATCTTCACCCTTGGCATCGTTAGACGGATTTTCGAGGTCACACGGTGACAGTTTATATGTAATGCAGCTAGTGGTAGCAGAAACCAATCAGAACGCGCTTTACAACGTGCCAACAAAGACATCTTTTCCGTCTATAATATCCGTTATAGATTTGCTCTGATTGTCTGTCAATGAGTTTATATTAAATTTTTCATAAATCTTCGCTTGAAAATCAGCCATATTATAATCTATCTAGAGTAAATTTTCAGGGCATTCAAACGAAAGGAAATGAAAGCCTCACGTTGATTGGCTGAAAATGACATCATTACAAGGGGCGTAACTGTCAAAATCCAGCAGGTGGCAGTGCGCGGGAATTACGAAATCCGTCTAACGATGCCAAGGGTGAAGATGAGTAGAGCGGATCGTAACCCTTGGCTAGCGAAGATGCATCAGAACAAGTTCATTTTCAATGAGATGATGATGATTGTACTAGACCAACACGCTTTATAGTTGGATTTTTATAGTGCTACCTCACTGAAACAATGGTGCATAGATAGACATGTCGCCCCACTCGGATACATTTTCCTGATTCCAAACTGCCCAGTCTTTGCTCCTATGCCTTAATGCTACATGCTTGGAGAAGAAACAACATTCTAGATAGAAATACAGGAATTTTACTGTATTAAGAATGTTCAATAGAATGTTACCGCAGATTCTACGATACTGTGTATTCACATACTATTTCAACAAATTTACGTCTCCATTTTTTAAAATTCATTGGACCCCGATATACATCATGTAAAAAACAGTATATTTGGACAGTAAATGGTAAAAACATACCCCCTCTCCCGTTTTTCAAACTACAAAACTTTGTATCATATTCTTCAATTGTTATTTTTAGTATTTTTTATATATGAATCTGATATATATTTTCACAAAATGCTATTTTCTAAATCAATCGGTCCCTTTAAAATACTTCCGAATTAAGTCAGAATATACCGAAGTATCATTATAATATTCGGAAAAGACCGTAGGAAGTTCTGCAATATAATTATAGAAAAGTGGGCGTTGATTATAGCAAAAATTGATTGACATAGCATGTGAATACAAAGAACCATATAATCTGCACATGATTAGATTATAAGTCAAAGGTTTTTATTTAATTAAATTTTGTTTTCATGGTTTGGAAAAAAAAGGGTATCATTGAGATTTGCCTTTTGGAACTATATTTTGCTTTGATTCCTCTAAAAAATATTTCTAAGAGTCAAATCTCAAGGAGATACAAACACCTGCCCCAGATTACCTGTGAGTTCTGGCAGGGGATGTCATAGGGAAAGGGGATGGAATCGGCAAATAACATGCCAGAAAATGGCCGATTTTACCATTTGATGTATCTCGAGATTTTATAATAAGTAAAGGAATTCTCGTCCAGTTCGCGTATATCGAGAAACTTTTAATTGGATAGTTTTTTTGACGTATTTGACGTGTATATGTTAATTTAG
>MJUT01036435.1:154480-165832 GCA_002080005.1 Gigantidas platifrons | reverse complement strand
TAACCTATATTTTCTGTTTTTATATATAATTATTAAGGTAAAAATACCTTACAAAAGAACAAAAAACCATTCAGAAAAATTTGTCAAACTAAAAATAATCCTGATTCTGATCCGAACTTAACAGCAGCTCGCTGGTAAAAGTTGGCCCATAATTTGATTATATTTTACTTCACATCCAAAATTTCACAAGAAGACGTATGTTGAATGTAAAATAATACAAACCTCCTTGTGAAATTATATATTTCAAACTATTACATCCATATTTTGTCACAATATATCCATAAATAAATGTCTTGCAAACTCATTTACCTAACACGATACACAAATCTAGCAACATTTTTTGGCTATAATGGTCGAGTATATAGCCAAGGGAGATAATCGTTTCCGAAGCCTGGTTCTGGCTATTACTAAATTATTAGTATTAGATCACTGCAAGAATTAAAGAAAAAACTAGAAAAAGTTATGACCAAACATTAAAATCCAATTTTATAAAATGGATAAATACAATCACATTGGCATGATTGGAAAATATTTTCTGCTTATTTAGTTTCTGAAATAATAATAAGAATTTTTTTTTTATTTCCTAATCATAGGGCCCAAAAATGCAAAATGGGCATATTAATCAACAACATGAAGATCATTCATACATCAACATTTACAATCATTCACACTAATTTTAATCATTATTTGGAGACAACACAAGGAAAACAAAGAGAAATAATACGGAGGAAAGAGTCAGTCAGCCACAAAGAGGATACTATTTATGAATATATTTATTATATTAAAAATCATTAAAAATAATTATAGTCTTCTTTACTCTAAATAATCTTCTTTTCTTTTCTTGATAAAAAGTTTTTATCTAAATACTCAATAAATGTAGACAAAAAAACAGGATCATCATTTGACATCATCCAAATAAAAAGGTTTGGATGATCTAGATTATATAGATTTGGAAATTTTATATATAAATTGTCTAAAATGGTTTTTCTTTGCTTTTCATATAAAGGACATTCCAGAGTAAAGTGCAGTTCATCCTCAATAGAATTACTAGTACAGCGCTGACAGAGTGAAATAGAAAATGAAAGGATAAGAGTAAGAACTAAAGAAGATGCTATTTGATTAGTGTAACTTTAAATGGCTAATGCAATTCAATCAGACCTGTCATGGTCACCATATTCTCCCAGAACTAAATCTCTGAATCTGTATCTTGGTGGCAGTGGCGGCACAGTTACATCTCCCTCCATATTTTCATGAGTTTTCGCATGCTTTCGAAATCTGCAACTCGTTCAGCATCTCGTTACCAGGTGGTCTAATTTATCAAATTATTGCGCGAAACGAATTAGGAATAATTTTATTTATTTTATATCATTTTTATTTAAAACATGCAAAAAATCCATTTACAATACTCATTTATATGTCGAAAATGTACTTTTAATTCATAATAGTGCTAAATTATTTATCATATAATTAAAAATAAATTATGCGTTTCGTTTTTATTTATTTTCTATTTATTTTCCAGAACGTGAACATCGATGCACAAGATAGATCTATATTATTGATTTTGTAAGTAGGTTTATATCCACAGAGATTGTGTACCAAATTTCCTTCAAGTAATCATTATAACAAAACATTTATATAAATATCGTACTGTGTCAAACAGACATTTTTGGATAAACATATAACGAAGAAGAAGAAGAAGAAGAAGAACATATTGCGAAATAATGACGAGGAAGAACCAATACAATACAATACAATACAAATGTTTTTTATTGCCAATCAAAGGCGCCCTTTCAGGCAGTATAATCACATATATTTACAAGAACCAGTCACACACTAGCTAGTGTATTTTATTTTTAAATTTAATGTGTCATTGAGATGAAGGTAGATAATTTAGTTTCACACTAGATATAATGAAACGATCTATTATAAATATAACTTCAATTTGTACAAGGAAAAATGATGGTATTAATTGTTGTTTATTCCATATGACCCTAGCCTGACCTAGGCCTAACTGGCATAAGATAAGGCTAAGTAAAGCTTAATCTCTTCTTCTTCTTCCAATAAAGTTCATCCCTCTGTGGTCCTGAGGGAAGCAGGACAACTCGCCCCACTGCCAACTCACCCCACTCCAACTCGCCCCACCTTTTTGCTAACTCGCCCCACTTTCGAGACAAGTCGCCCCACTATCATTGGACAACTCACCCCACTATAATAATAATGAGAAACAATGCAAGTAAATGAAGTAATGATTAATTAGATCTTTGTGCATTTAACACCGTTCTTCATTCTACGTCACTGTACGCTTAATTTCTAACGATTTTTCTGTCCTGTCCGCACAATTGTGTATTCCTTCAAGTTTCGAAGTTGTTATCTGTTCTAAAATTTCATTTTTTTTTTTACAGTTTACTCATCTTTAATTGTAAAACGTGTTGTAAGGTTACAACCTTTTGCTGGCAAAAAAGATTATGAAAAATAAACAGAAATGGTCTATATGAAAATCGTGCTGTATTCGAATGTAACACCACTTTCTGAGGGTAAGATGGTTATGAATGAATAGAAAAATGATTGGTGAAGCGATTTATATAAGGGTTTCGGATTATTCTGAATCAACAGAGGACAGAGAAAAAAACGTTCTTCATCCAAATCAACTTCGCCAATGCTCTTCATCTGATGACGTCACAGACATAATATTGTTTTAAACATACGCATTACTCTAGATCTCGGGACTCGTCTTATATTGCACCGGTACATGCGAGAATTAATTCCTAATGTATGAAACACGATATTCGTATCAATCACGTAGTTGTATTTAGACAATCATTGCAGTCAATAACTCTGTAAACGGGAGAAAACTTATTTAATTTGCTCCAAAAACTGGGAATAAGATACAAATGTATTTGAATCACATATCATCTAAGATTACTGAATATCTGGTAAATGTAGTTCCTTACAAGTCCTCCAATGCATAAACTATCTTAATTTTCTGTAAAACTAAATTTGTAAAGGATTAGACTGTAGAAAAGTTCTCGATCAACTTTAACAAAAAACAATTAGGCGGACAGATGAGTTTTAAAATTCAGCAATTACTGATAGCGTACAGTAGCAATTAGGCTTACCGTGACGTACAATGAAGAACGGTGTTAAATGCACCCGTTGTAAGGAAAATGAGTGCGTTTACGGTCATAATTTCCTTCCATTAAAAACGTCGATGTATATTTCATCAGATAGTGAGAACATATTTGACATAATTTAAGAATAAGTGGAGAAAATTAGATTTTTACCCCCTTTCTTCGAGCAAAAACATACCATCCACCGATGTTTTTAAAACGACTATTTCCAGTTTCAGTGTTCAAATAGGGCACTGTTATTTGATCAGAAATATAAATGACATACCTTTGCAATATTTTTTTTTATTTTTGTTGTTTTAATTGATCCACTTTCAAAGAATAAATCACGGATAATCATCCAAAAATGTCGAAATTTCTGCAAGCAATTATGTAACCTTACCTGGTCAGACAGTATAGCAACTTCCGTTTTTTAAAACTGTCCAGTTATAGACTGTGATGAATATCAAAGTTACACAAACAAAACATCGTTCAGCATAAAATATACATAATTTATTCCACAATATTCGGGTGTAAGCAGAGTTGACAATTGGGGCGAGTTGGCAAACAGATATTTACTTATAGTGTGTAAACATTCAAAACTTACAAATGAACATTGAAAGGTAAAAAGAGTTGACCAAATAAAAGTGGGGCGAGTTGGTACAAGATGTGGGCGAGTTGGTACGAGAGGTGGGGCGAGTTGTCTGGCATTCGTCCTGAGTATTATTGAAATTTGAGCAGAAAATGTCGTCGGAAGAGAGTGTAATTTCAACAAGATTAGCTATGAACATCACTGACCCGAATACAAATTCAATGGCCTCAAAGAAATACCATTTACATGAATAAGAAACTGAAAATAATAAATAAACATCACAATAAAAATTAATATGGTGTTTATTCTCTGGAATAAAAATAATAAGTCTTTCTGTCTCTCCTCTTGTGGGTCCTGCCAGGTACAGCCCAGTTTAAATACTTTAAAAAGTTAGCCATTTGATGCCGAAGGTTATTTGTTTCCCCTAGCATTTGATCAGACAGATCGCCCCATTTGTAGTTTTCTTTGTTAGAAATAAACAATATCACAAAAAAGTGTTTGTTATTATACCATACAATATAAATCATTGGTAGATATAATTTTCTACGCTTTGTGACTTGTACGTAGATCATCCTGGGATGTCTTGTTCCCAGACTGAAAATACAAACAAGGTACATGTATGTGAATTAACTGCATAACAACAACTGGAGCCATGCTGTATAGCTTTTATTACCGCTAGGTTGCATTCAATATTGACAGTTCCATTTAATATTTTCATAATATTTGCATTATTGGTGTGTTTTTTTTAGGAAATACCATATCTTATTTAACTTACATGTACAATACCGATCATTCTGCATGTTAATGGGAGAAATTATTAAAATGTGGTCTGGAAATTTCCAATGGCCATATACAAATTTTACTGGCCACGGGGCATTGAACCACCGCTAATTTCAAACACTGTTATTACATTTGTTGTACCATTACAGCAATTTTAAAATCAAGTTCAAATTCGAATTACAGTACTGGTAAATATTACATTGTTTGTTGTATCAAATTCTCTTTTCCGGACTCGGGAGTGACATCACATTATGTTATTTAGCATTTTTGATTGGAAGAAAATGTTAAGAGTTCGAGATGAAGCCATACAATGTAGACTGCAAATTCTGCAATGTTAATTATTCGATGTCTGTCTACTACAGAAGTTAAATATACTAATTAAAGTCACATCTGGTCATTGTTGACACCTAATCAGATCTCTCTTGTTATTTTTGTCAAGTTATATATGATAAGTGTAATTTAAATTTTAAATTGTAAAAACAGAATTCAAATTTTCCATTTAAAAACAGATGTAATGCCACTTTCAACACCATTTCAGTTATATCGTGGAAGTCAATTTTATTGGTGGAGGAAACCGTAGTACCCAGAGAAAACCATTGACCTGCCGCAAGTCACTGACAAACTTTATCACATAATGTTTTATCAAGTACACCTCGCCATGAACTGGATTCAAACTCACAACTTAAGTGGTGATAGGCTCTGATTTCACAGGTAGCTGTAAATCCTACTATCATACGGTCCCTGTAACATCCTGATGATTCTCATATGCCAGGATGTGGGATTAGAGAATTAAGAGTTACTTAAGCTTAAGCAAGTAAGAATAAGCACTAGATAAAAAAAATAAACAATATTAAGGCCATACAAAGTTAATTTCTTCGTTCTCAGGCCCGCCCGCATGTGGAAATTCATCGCCGCATTGCCGATTTTTTTGCAAAAATAGTAAAAAAAAATGTTAAATGCGGTAGCGCTGTCCGTACGGAAAAAACAACCGCATCCGTTTTTCTCTTATATCGCGTGGTCGGTGAAACGCTTTAAAACGCATCATGCTTAAATGAGATTTAAAGCATCGTTATGACAATGTATAAATAAAAAACGTGTTTCCGTTTGACATTTAGACAAAATGTCAATCGTTTCTGTGCAAATTCGGCACAAATGTTTGCCAGTTTTACCAGGAAACATAATAGGGGGCTTCTCCGAAGTTTGTACCTTATTGGAATTGTTTACGGAGATAAAAAATGGTACGTTGGGACCAGCGGATTGGACGTTTCCATAAAAATTAACCACTTGTGATGTTTCTGCCACCATCGGAAGAAATAAAATTGAAATTTTCAATAAAGTAATGAAAAGATTTATACATTGCCATATTTTTCACAAAAAAAAGAAGAAAAAATGCCTCCCTCATCACTTTTTACAGCAGTAAAAGGATAAAAAAAATGCCGCCCTCCCTCATCAATTTTGACAAAAAAGGGCCTGAGAACCAAGTAATTAACTTTGCATGGCCTAATTCATTCATTATTTTAAATTGATTATGATTAAAAACTGACTTTCAGCTGTAGTTGTAGTAATATGTTAAAAGAAAGATAACTCTTGTCATTAGAAATTAACAAATGATGATATAGTGTAACATGTTTATACTAAACATTACATGTGGGTATTCACATCTTAATCATCTTTGAATTCTTTGTCACTGACATGTACCATAAACAGATGCTTTAGAAATATATGGGTCAATTGATGGACAAAAGGTTTATAATAAAATGGAACAAATTTTAAGTCAATTAACCTAACATAGTATTACAACTATGTGAAATAGGGGGCCGTCATGGTCATGATCGTATGGTAGTTGTGAGTTAAAATCCCACTCATTTAGAGGTGTTCTAAATACAACTGTATGTGATAGAGTTTGTCAGTAACTTGTGGCAGGTCTTTGGTTTTCTCTGGGTACTCAAGTTTCCTCCACGCTCACAAATAAAATGCCACGCTATAACTGATTTTCTGTGTACTCCACTTTCTTCCACAAATAAAACTGACCACCACGATATAATTGAAATATTGATGAAAGTGGCATTAAACACCATAACTCCATAACCATAACACGTCTAATACAATAGTTCCCCATTGCATGAGTTCACCCCTTCTTCAATAAAAAAATGTTCCTTATAAGAAGGGTGGCGCATGTGTCACAGACATAGTCCAAATGAGACAGCAATGTAGGATTCGTGCATCTCGCATCACATGACCATTTTTTGGAATCACATTGTGAAAAACGTTGTGTCACAACATGAAAAACAGACCATTTTCACGAGTCTTAGAAAAACGTTGAACTTTTTCATCACTTCAAACTGTAAACTACTGTATAAATACTTTAAGATGCTTATTTCCAATTTTGAAACTAGAATGCATATGATAATTTTGTTTCATTAAACTGCACAGTTTATAAATAAAATATTTTTTCCAATGGCGACCATTTTCAAATTGCACATAAATATCATATAATTTGTCGAACGATGTGAGAAAAATAATCAGTAATGGTCAATAAAGTTAGATGTGAAAATTCTACCCTCTGCTCAGGTTTACGTTTTCATCAGAAACTTGGCAAGCTTCGTTTCTTACATGAAAATGTGAATTCTCTGGTGGAATTGTCCCATCTCACATTATATACCATCACTGATTATTATAATCTCAGTCCATTTTAAATTTGTCCTGATATTTACAGGGATGTACATGTACATTTTTTTGTATCATGATTTTTTTCCGTTGATTTACTATTTTTGTGTAAATGAAAAATCTAAAAGTTGCAGGACATGGTCAGAACAGGTCAAACATAATTGATGGTTTTAGCTATTTTTCAGTTATTTTATTTCTATCAAGAATCGTCTCTGTGGTCAGAGAGTGTGACCTTTAGGAAGAGCTGTTCTAAGGGAGACTACTGTTACAGACTTAAGTAAATATGGGTTAATAATAGACAATTTTTTTTTTTTTAATTATTAATGGAACAAATATACTTGACATAATAAAAATGCAGATACATGTATCTGATTAAGTGCACACGGCATGCTTCTGAAATAACCATCATCATGTAAGCTCATAGATTTAAAGGTCTTTGGGAGTAAGTATGCCAAAGGACCTTAACAGGATCTATTGCCAAAATCAGCTGAAGTTACCCATGATTTAGCGACATGTCTACCTGCAGACTTAATTGTGTCAGTGTGCTAGAACTATAAAAATCTAAATAAGCGGACATCATCATTCATCTCATTGAGATGTAACTTGTTCTCGTCAACTTGTACAATAGTGAATACAGTCAGAGACATAGCGTGATAAATGACTGTGATAGACGGATCACTCTTCTTAGTGATACATTCTGTTTTATCTATTTAATTGCTTTCATATACATTTTGTGTGATAGCAAGTACAAAAGAAATTTTGAAAATAAATTAAACAGAACAAAAGATATATCCATATCACTAAAATGAGTGATATGTCTATCACAGTGACTTATCATGCTATGTCTCTGACTGTACTATAGCTGAACAATTTCTCATTTGGTGTTAAACAACAATCACTCACTCACTGTGTGATCAACGATCATAACCACAATGATATTCTATTACAGGTTTTTACAGAGGACATGTGTAACTAAGAATGCTCAGTATAATGAGGACAATGTAGAATTCAACGGATGAGGCATGAAGTATGAATGGAATTTATTTATTCTTGTTGCGGTCGCCTTCATCTTAATTGTCTCTTTTCAAATTCTACAGCCAGGGATTGATGTAAATTATGATGAAGATGAAAAGAATAGAGTGGTTACATCAGCATCGTCAGAGAATAAAAAAGTATTGAAGATTTTAGAGGAAAAATACATGTTAAAATCTGAGTATTGTAGAGCTGGTGAAGATCCATGGACGATCGCAGCAAATTGGGTCAGTGATAGAGAAGTTCATCCAGAAAACACTCCAGAAATGGGTAAGTAAATTGACAAAACTTACAACTTGTACTTGTGAAACTATTACAGTCAAACCTTCTCATGCAGTCACCTGTACCAAAAGGTCACCGTTTTCTTTTGTCATAGAAAATTTCGTATGAATTGAACCTCTTTTAAGAGGTCACCTGTCTTATAAGGACATTTTCTTTGTCCCAAAGGTGACCTCTCAATACAGGTTTGACTGTACTTGGATGCACACTTTACATACTGGGTCCACAATTGCAGTATTTTCAGACCTCGCTCAGCATAGCGCTCTGGTTTTTTTTTAGCTCACCTTGCCAAAGGAAATGTGAGCTTTTGCCATCACTTGGCGTCTGTCGTCCGTTAACTTTTCACATTTTAATCTTCTCCTCTGAAACCCCTCAGCCAAATGAATTGAAACTTGGTAGGAGGAAGCATCTATGGAAGGTTCTCTATAAAGATTGTTCATTTCGCTCCGATCCATTAACAAACATGGCCGCCACAGGCAATTCTTGTTTCTGATTGCATACATGTATTTTAAAAAATCTTCTCCTCTGAAACCGCTTAGCCAATTGAACCGAAATTTGGTAGGAAGTATCTATGGAAGGTCCTCTATAAAGATTGCTAATTTCATCCGATCCGTTAACAAACATGGCCGCCACAGGCGATTCTTGTTTCTAATTGATTAATTTCTAAAAAAAAAAAAAAAAAACATTTTTTTCTGTTAAAAGGGAGATAACTCTAGTTTAAATATAGATTCAAAATGCAGTTATCTCTATGAATTGAATTACAGATCAATATGCCTCTAAAACCCCTCAGCCAAATGAACTGAAACTTGGTAGGAACCATCTATGGAAGCTCTTCTGTAAAGATTGCTCATTTCGTCCCAATCCGTTAACATACATGGCCACCACAGGCGACTCTTGTTTCTGATTGGCTGGTTTTAAAAGTTCTTCTCTTTTGAAACCGCCTGGCCAAATAAACCAAAACATGGTAGGAAGTATCTATGGGAGGTCCTCTATAAAGAGTGCTCATTTCGTTCCGATCCATATATTAACAAACATGGCCGCCACTGGCAATTTTTATTTCTGATTGGTCGGTTTCTAAAAATCTTCTCCTCTGAAACCTCTTGGCCAAATGATCCGAAACTTGGTAGGAAGCATCTATGGAAGGTCCTCTACAAAGATTGCTCATTCCATCTCAATCCATTAACAAACATGGCTGCCACAGGCGATTCTTGTTTCTGATTGGCTGATTTTAAAAATTCTTCTCCTCTGAAACCTTATGGCCAATTGTACCGAAACTTGGCATGAAGCATCTATGGAAAGTCCTCTGTTGCGATTACTCATTTCATCCCGATCATTTAACAAACATGGCCATCATAGGCAATTCTTGTTTCTGATTGGTCGATTTCTAAAAGTCTTCTCCTCTGAAACCGCTTAGCCAAATGATTCGAAACTTGGTAGGAAGCATCTGTGGAAGGTCCTCTATAAAGGTTGCTAATGCCGTCCTGATTCGTTAATAAACGTGGCTGCCACAGGCGATTCTTGTTTCTGATTGGCTGATTTTTTAGATTCTTCCCCTTTGAAACCGTTTGGCCAAATGTACCGAAACTTGGTAGGAAGCATCTATGGAAAGTCCTCTGTTGTGATTGCTCATTTCATTCCGATCCCTTAACAAAAATGGCCACCACAGGCAATTTTTGTTTCTGAATGGCCTATTTTAAAAAATCTTCTCTGAAACCACTTGACCAAATGAACCGAAACTTGGTAGGATGCATCTATGGTAGGTCCTCTATAAAACTTACTCATTTCGTCCCTATCCATTAACAAATATGGCTGCCACAGGCAAGTCTTGTTTCTTATTGGTCAATTTCTAAAACAGCTTTTCCTCTGAAGCCGCTTGGCCAAAGGATATGAAACTTGGTAAGAAACATCTATGGAAGATCCTCTATAGAGATTACTCATTTCGTTTTGATCAATTTACAAACATGGCTGCCACAGGCAATTCTTGTTTTAGAATGGTCAATTTCTAAAAATCTTCTTCTCTGAAACTGCTTTGCCAAAATGAACCGATATTTGGTGGGAAGCACCTATGGAAGGTTCTGTATTAAGTTTCCTCAAAGCAGAATGAAAGGTGAGCGACACAGGCTCAGCCCACTGAGCCTCTAGTTTATTGAAACTGCTGCATAAATTAAACATTTGAATTATTGATTAGAAATAAAATGTTGTGGAAATTATTTGATATATGTATGTGATAATGTAATATAATCTGCTCAATACATATTGGTGTTAATTATGTCCCATTACTAACAATTATTTCTAGAATTTTCTTTCTATTCTGTAATTGTATACAAACTAATCAACTTAAATAGATTTATTGTTTGAAGATACAATGAACATTAAAAAGGAAGGGGCAGATTTGATTGGTCGATCATGTTGAAGAAAACCAAAAATATTTAATGGATGGCCTCATGTGCCTTGTATCAACCATTTTGTCAGCCAATTTGTTTCTAATATGTCACAGTTCCAATGTTATTTCCCTAAGAAAATTATATTATGCTATTAAAAATTTAACGAAAATATTAAAAATACAAACATGTACCTACACGTAGTACCGCCGTGCTGCCAACATCAACAATGTTCCATGGTCGTATTAGTAAGGGTTTGATCAAAAGTCGGTTTTGAGGAAAATTATTATCTGAATGAACTTGTCTTACATGTAAATCTCAAGTCCAGTGTTTTGAAGTACATGCTACTTTGTAAGCTTATAGGCCTAGTACTGAAACCAAGTTGACAGTTAGAAAATCTGCTATCGGTAGAAAATGTGCTATAGGTAGAAAAGGTTCTATATCTATAGAAAATGTGCTATAGATAGAAAATGTGCTATAGATAGAAAATGTGCTATAGATAGAAAATGTGCTATAG
>MJUT01036435.1:133085-154385 GCA_002080005.1 Gigantidas platifrons | reverse complement strand
AATGTGCTATAGATAGAAAATGTGCTATAGGTAGAAAATGTGCTATAGATAGAAAATGTGCTATAGGTAGAAAATGTGCTATAGGTAGAAAATGTGCTATAGATAGAAAATGTGCTATAGGTAGAAAATGTGCTATAGATAGAAAATGTGCTATAGGTAGAAAATGCGCCTCTGTCTGTTATATGATATATATATAAATCTTACTTGTGAGGATTGTGTTCAACATCAGAATCATCATCAGGATGTATATGTATCTGTATCTGTGGTATAGATGTATACAGCTTCCCTTTCATCTTCTTTACGTCACCAATCTATAGTAAACAATAATAACCAGAATGAGGTCAGACGTGATATATTGTCATCTTAGTTTTAGACAGCAAGTTAATATCCTTGATGTACGATCGTCGCTTGAAGTGTTTTAAAAGGAATAAAGGAGATGGAAGTTAGTTGGTTTAAACATATTTATTTGTCATAAACAAGACAAAAGGATCAGGCACAAATTAGGTTGCCATCTCCGTAGTTAGTGATGTGTTTCCAATTATGATTCGTAAAAAAATTGATAAAGAATTATAGAAAAAAATACCAATATTACATGTGTAGTTCTCTTTTTTATCACAACATATACCGGTAGACTGACTACATTTTTGTATATGGGACAGCACAATTCTCCAGATATTAAAAACTATGATTGGTTCCAATTATGGTTTGTGTAAAAGACTGATGAATAATAGTAGAAAATACCAATATTACATTTACTTTGTAGTTCTTTTTTATCACAACTTATAGACTCATTCTTTCCACGTACAGTAATCGAGTGGAACAGACTACCGGACATGACAGTGAAAGCCTCAACTGTTGAGGCTTTCAAGGCAGCCATTTTAGCCTAGGCGCCCAGATGTTTTTATCCTGCACCACTTGTACAGATAGCACCAGTCCATTTTTTTATTTGCACCTACATTTTTTAAACATTGTACATAGATATACGAAGCGCCTATGCACACGCCAAAGTATTGAGTACTCAGCAAATAAGTTTAATTACTATATCAAAGAAGAAGAAGAGACTGACTATATGGGACAGCACAATTCGCCAGAAATTAAAATCTATGATTACCGTCTTTTTGTGTCTATTAAACGCACTGGTGCATAGAACGCACCCCCTTTCCTCCCCAAAAAATCTGGGAAAATTCTAGTTCCTATCTATAGAACGCAGGAAATTCAGTAAAAAATTCACGGCAGAAATCCTCATTCAAACAGCAAAATACTGCTTACCACAGATCACGTATTTGTTAATCCATGTATTTTTGATAAATTTTAGACAGGGAAATGTTAA
This sequence comes from Gigantidas platifrons, assembly GCA_002080005.1. Lineage (NCBI taxonomy): Eukaryota > Metazoa > Mollusca > Bivalvia > Mytilida > Modiolidae > Gigantidas > Gigantidas platifrons. The sequence continues at coordinate 153,055 of MJUT01036435.1, read as the reverse complement.
ATTAGTTTTGTTAAAAGAGTTTAAACCAATTATTCTACATTTTGCAAGCGAAAATTAGCTGTTTTGTGAATGCAGGAAATTTATCGGTAATGTTTAATTTGAAAACAAGTTCAAAACGGCAATGAAAATGATACGGATGGAGCAGTTTATTTTTTTGTTGTTCTTTACGTGAATTATGGTTGTTTTAAATAATAAATATGTAGATATGTTTAATCTTTAATCAGTATTAATTCATCAAATAATGAACCGTTCATGTGATCAAAGATAGGCAAGCTTGGGTCAAGCTTGAAATAGGAAGTAATTACAATCGATTCAAAGAAAGTGAAAACAATACAAAAGTAATAACATTAATTAAGACCTGATCAAAGAGATTATAATTTCTTTTGAAATGTACTCATATTGTGCCACTGCTACAATATATTATATAATATTGACAGGTGTCCCAGTAAGTTCAATTATCTTTTCACACCTTGTTATACAATATACTGTCCTTGTTTTAAACATATTTTATTAATTATTTCAACATAACATTACAATATTCAACATATATACATTACATAATTAGAAGTAATCAATAGGATTGGGAAACAAGTTACAATAACTTATATTAATCCTTGTCAACTGCTGAAGTGCTGTAAAAATCGATAATTCAAACAAAGGTTCAATACCCAAACACAGGTAATTTCACCCCAGGAAAAAATAGATTGAAAAAAAGTAAAATATCACATCTCTGATAGCAAACATTTGACAGTTATTCCTGCATTCGTATGGACAATTAGTTCCGAACAACAACACCAATGTACATGTATGATTATTGACAAACATCGAGAATATTTACATACCTTTCAAAAAGGCAATGAAAAAGCAATAAATATAATTTTTATACAATTTTATTTTAAATAACACATATTTAATGAACACAATTAATGTTATTTGAACAATAATTCACCGATCATTGGGAATATTGCCGTCCGTGAACTCGAAGCTATGCTACCGGCAATTCTCTGCGTGACCTGAAAAAAAGTGTCTGATACTTGCTCCTATGCATAAAACGCCCCCCACCTTCAAATTATCCTTTTAAAGCTTAAGACCGTGTTCTATACGTACCTAAAAACGGTAATCCACTTTCTTGCGAAAATTACTTCCTGAATCTATCCAAAGTTCAAATAAACTGCCTATTTAAACAGTTCTTTAGCAGTTTCACTGCAATTTCTTTCATTTCTAGTGTTTTCATTTGCAGTTAAACAGATTTGTTTTAGGCAATTTGAAATAACTGCTTTTTTGGTAAATGCTCACTGTTTATATTAGCATTTACAAATATCACAGGCAGTTTCCCAGAGCCCATAGCAGATTTTCTCAATAGCAGTTATAATTTCTTGGCAATTTAATGAACACATTTTCCATAAGGTTTCTTGTCAGATATCTTAAGCAGTTTGATTTTTTTATTAGCATTGTGTCTTCAGTTTTCTGCATGCAATCACTTCTTGATTCTTGGTCATATTGATGCTTTATTCACATCAGTATTTCCCTATATAATAAAACATCTGGCCTGGCAGATCTTGACCTCTCATTTTGAATTTTACATTTGGCTCTAAATGACTGTCACAGAATTGAAGCAAAAAGAAAATTAAGTATTTATCCACAAAATAAGCAGAAGTATGCTGACGTTAAATGATTCTTCAGTGAATTAGATATTAATTGTGTGCCTGAGCGTATCAATTATGAAACATGTTCATTCAGCTGTTTGCTAATATTTCATCATATAGGATCAATATCTACATTTCATTAAACATTAATTGATAAGTATAAGGCCGTTAATTAATTTATGAACAATTTTGCTAGAAGTTAAATAGAGATGAAATGAAATAATTATTTGGCGACCACATTTGAAAAATGTGTAGCTTGTGAATGAAGATATTCAATTTCCATTGTTCTGGTTATAAAATCCATGTTTTTCTATTAATTAAGAAATAAATCATGGAAGCCATGAATTATAGCGATTCTGATATGTCTAAGAGTACAAATGCGGTAGTATACTTTGATTGGAAGACGGTAAATTTACGTTTGCTGACAATGGCGCACACAATTTATGCTGCCAAATTTGGGCAGACGATAATTCATCAACATGTACATTTACAACGGGAAAGTCACTATTAAGTCATTCACATGAAACGGGACATGTACTAATGAGAGTATACCCAATCGACAAATCGCTCATTTGTTTACAAAGCAAAAGAAGGACGTCATGTTAGAGTTAGAATTTCACAATAACGGAAACGTTACTCAGTGATCGTTGACGATAATCCTATCATAGAATTCCATGTTTCAAAACATTAAAAAAGACCCAATCTTCTCTATCAGTTTTGTGCTTTAAAATACAGATTGAGGTTAGAGTAAGGGTTATCGTGTTTAATGCCACTAATCAATATTTCAAGTAAAATCAGTTTTATTGGTGGAGGAAACCGGCATACCCGGAGAAAACCACAAACCTGCTGAAAGTGACTGACAAACTTGTATCAGGTCCACCTCGCCATGAGTGGGATTCGAACTCACAACGTTAGTAGTGACAGGCTCTGATTGAATAGGTAGTTGTAGATCCAACTACAGTATGATCACAACGACGATGGCCCTGTAAATGCAGATTGAAAATCCAAGATGTTTGTTACAGTTGAATATACATTTTTGTAAAAGGAAGGCTATGACTATTTAATATGTGTAGAACTTGTTTGTTTTCCATTGAAATGTTTAGGGGCTGTTGTGGTCATGATCATATGGTAGTTGGATTTATAACTACCTGTGCAATCAGTGCCTACATGTACATTTGTATCACCACTAAAGTTGTGAGTTTGATATAACATTATGTGATTCTCCGGGTACTCCGGTTTCCTCCACCAATAAAACTGACTGCCACAATATAACTGAAATATTGTTGAAAGTGACATTAAACACCATAACCAACCAATCCAATCATGGAAATCTTAATTTGTATGGGCAGCCACTGTATGAAAAAAATATGTGTTGGTCTGCTTATCAACACTATCAAAATGATAAAAACTTTATTAAAACAATTAACAGTCACGATTTTACTGAAATATTGTTGAAAATGGCATTAAACACCATAAACCTAACCCCATTTAAACAATAATTTGTATATGTGCCAACTGAAAATGAAGCTTTAAAAAGTTGTACTGATACAGCAGGTTTACACATGTCATGAATATGACAGGTTTAAGGGAAAAAAATCCTTTAATTATGCAATACCCAATTATCTTTCTTGCCATAAACAAAACACTCTGTACATTAATTAATACTTTCTAACTAATTACTATAACGATTGATATTACACATGTTAGGTAAAGATGATAGAATTCATTTCTGTAGAAAAACAGAAAAACTGAAATATTTTATGGATAAAACATGCCATTTTTATATTCTGAAGAGACTGGGACCATTATGGCCTGGATTGTATGGTAGTTTGATTTGTCCCACTGTTGATAAAAATGCTGTTATAGTGACAACTGGAACCTTTTAACCGTAATGGAAGCAAGAGGTTTGGTACCGTAAAATCTGATTCAACCCCATATTTCTTTGGAAATGCCTGTATCAAGTCAGGGCCATTGCAGTTTTTCCCAGTTTTCCGGTTGTTGACTGATTTTGTCTGTTTGTTGACTTATGAGTTTTGCCTTTCCCTTTGGAAGATTGCTCTGTGTTTGGTAATTTTGTTATTACCCTTATCTATGTGTATGCAATCATTCAATCAATGCTTCTTTATCGTCACTAAAAGTGTGAATTCAATTCCTGTCATACATGTATGACAAGATATACTACTATCTGTAGGCTGAAGGGGTTCATGACACCCCCACCCCTTCCCGTTGAAAAATAAGGTTGAATTCTATTGAAATGGGGGTTTCTGTTTATCTTTTACTTTTAAAGTCTGGATTTTTACACCCAGTTGCAAGACTATATATGTGGCATCATGAGTGTAAAAAATGTCAAACTTTTAAGTCCAAATTAAGCTAGAAAATGAAGGTATTATAGCACTTTTGCTTTAGAGAGGGTTTATCCTCTATCTTCCTCAGTGAGCACTTCCATTTCTGCTACAATCACTGACTATAACCACTTAAGTTTGTGAGTCTCCCTGCCACTAGTGACTAGGTGTATTCTATACATCCTAATATTGCCTTATCAATATTCAATCAAGTTTGTCAGTGATTTGCAACAGGACCATTTTTTTCTGTTTCCTCCAGTAATACAATGTAAAACTGCATGATGAGCATGATATAACTGAAATATTAATGAAATGTTTGTATTTAAACAAACATAATTCTTTAATCAATAATAAAGTGTTACATTGTATGCTTGGCTAAATGTTTCAGCTGTCAATTTTTACTAATGGTATAAATTGAACATTTATTGTTTGTAAGAAATTAAATGGATATACAAATGTAAAGGAATGTGAAAGATTATGCAATTTTACACATGAATTAAAGTGAAGGCACACTGCTTTTATTGATGTTCTATATAAGGGTAATAACAAAATTACTGAACACCGAGCAATCTTCCAAAGGGAAAGTAAAAACTCATAAGTCAACAAACAGACAAAATCAGTCAACAACTGGAAAACTGGGAAAACCACAATGGCCCTTAGGATGTAAATGAACATGAGAGACTCCAATTTTACAGTTAGACATAAATTATAGTAAAAGAACATCTCTTTTATTGCTGTTCTACATTTGACAGTCACTGTAGGGTCTTGTTTAATAATGAGCATAACTCATACCCTAAATTGAGTGTGAAGCGGTCCCTAGCCTGATACAGATTCTACACAGTCAGTGATTAGTGTACTCTACTCAATCTTGAAGGGGGACCCGGGTGGCTCAATGAGTTTAGTCGTTGGATCTAACAACTCATACAAGCCTATCACTTATACGGTGTGGGTTCGCGTCCGGCTTTGTAAATTACAAAAAAGGGTGCACTAGACTCACAGCTGCATGTGATAAAGTTTAGCAGTTGCTTGCCCATGGTCGGTGGTTCTCTCCAGGTAGTCCGTCTTCCTCCACCACTAAAACTGGTCGCCATATGATATAGCTGAAATATTGTTGAAAGTGGCATTAAAACACCAAAAATCAATCAAATCAATCAGTCTTGAAGGGGCTGTCATGGCTGCAATCATATGATAGTTAGATTATGATAATAATTTAATGATAAAAAACTTTATATAAGATGGTACAAATAAAAAGCGTAGATATCTAATTTAGTACGCACTACACGTTCCTGGAATAACCATCATAAGGTACGCTGCTCACAATCGAAATATTGGAGAGCCAAATAATTTCAAGTTTTGGGAGCAATAAAACCAAAGAGTCTAAAACAGGAGACAAAGTCGGCCAAGATGACAAATTCCTGAGGGAAGGAAATCCTTAGTTTTTAGTTATAATTAATTTTCCCTGAGGCCATCATATACTTGGATAATTATGTTATTTTTAATTAAGTGATATAGGACCATGATCTTACCTTTAATGGTACTTGTCCAAAAAATGTCAATACAAACTTACAGAGGGTAGGCTTTAAAAATTAGGGTTGAAGGGTTCATGAAATTGCATATGGGTTTGGTGGTCCAAGTGAAAAATAATGTCAGTCCTCATTAATTTTCTGTTGCAAAATATCAATCTTGTGTCAGTCCAGGGCAAAACCTGCCCAAATTTTGCTCTTCATGTCTGACAGGATTGCATGGCATTCTACTCATTTTCAAGTAGGAGGTGATAATCCTAGAGTAGAAGGGGGGTCCAGGGAGCTTAACTTCATATGATATGAGAGTTGATTCCACTAAACCAGTATGCAAAACGAAGCCGTATTTTACTTTCACTTTGACATTTTCATTTTTGAAAACAAAGTAGCCTGTAAGCGGGTGATAAAATGCCATTTGCCTGGTGCCCGACTGCTGTGGATTGGCGAATTTATTTCAATTTATTGCCTGATCTCAAGGATTAACGAGATGATGATAATCTCATTTTGTATTAGACCAATTGACACTTTGATCTGGAATTTTATTGACTGATATTGAAGTTATATAGAATAACGACAATTTTGAAGGTCGAGACAGACATTATCTTTGACATTAATATCTCAGCGAGCCCTATAGGATGAGATGATATATTTGTGATAATGTCGGTCGAGGCCTTTAGAACTGACATTATTGTTTTTATCAGTGACACGAACTGACCTAATATTTTTGTGGATCAAGGTCAAGTCAGTGATCCACACATCAAAGGGAAAATGTCCAATTTGCTGATAAAATCATTTATGAATACAGTTGATGAGTGAAATAGATGTTCTTAAACATCAACATCTTATTATAGATATTATTAGTTCTAAAGTGAAAGAGAAGTAATCTTATGTAGCTATTAAGAGTAATAACTGTTTATCTGTTTACCTTAACAAAACTAATACAAATCAATAAAAACTAATGTGCTTATAGCCAGCCTAGATTGATGGATTTCTCTGACTGTTGAGTTGATGAAGGATTTTTTTTTTCTATATTCAATTGCTATATTAAATCAGTCTGTGCCAAAAACATTTTGACAAACTAGCCCGAAATGTAATTTAGAAGATTTTTTTTTCTGGTTGATTAAGCAAATTTTATGGAATTTTTTACTAGTCCGAAACCAATTTTTAATAGACTCTGCCTTAGAACTAGTGTTTTTTTGGCGCAGACTGTTAAATCCTGATTTTAATAGTTGTAATTCAACCAAACTGTCAGCTTTAATACAGTTAGTTCTTGGATTTTGCAGTTGAGAAGTACTCAGTCTTCGAATTTAGAAATGCCTATGAATGTGCCAAACACAACAAATCATTCACAGACTATGAACTTTTGTGTATATTAGATAAAGTAAAACTAAAAGGGATTTCACAAACAAAATGACCCAAGATCTTTTGGCTTGTAAATTTTTATAGCTACAGACCCCCTTGGTATGATCTCCAAAAAGTTAAGCATGAAGACTAGGTACTCTTTACTTCTGCCAGTATATGTTGCTACATCTGGACATCTTATGTATTACTTGTATCTTACTGTATCAAGAACTAATATATATATATATTATCTACCTACAGTCATGATTGTCTAGTTCTTTAAATGTCTTTTAGAGATAATCCTACATGTAAGAGAATTTTCTGGTTTCTAAGCAAATTTTATGGAATTTTTTACCAGTACGAAACCAATTTTTAATAGACTCGGCCTTAGGACTAGTGTTTTTTTTTACACAGACTGTTAAATCCTGATTCTGTTATTCGTAATTCAACCAAAATCTCAGCTTTAATACAGATAGTTCTTGGATTTTGCAGTTGAGAAGTACTCAGTCGTCAAATTTAGAAATGCCTATTTGTGTCAAACACAACAAATCATTCAGGGACTATGAACTTTTGTGTAGATTTTGGATTAAGCAAAAGGGATTTGACAATAAAATTACCCAAGATCATTTGGCTTGTAAAATTATATAACTACACCCTTTGGCCTGTGCTTTAAAAAGTTAAGCGTGAAGACTGGGTACTGAGTTTACTTTTGCCGATAAATGTTGCTACATCAGGGCATCTTTGTATTACTTGTATGTATCTTATTGTATTGATCACTAATTCCTATTATCTACGTACTGTCGTGATTGTCTGACTCTTCAAGTGTCTTTTGGGCCCTGGTGGCGGAATGTGTTAGGTAGTTGGATTAGCTAACAACTCATACAAGCTTATCACCAATATGGCGTGGGCTCGCTCACAGCTTTGTAAATTACAAAAAAGGGTACACTTGACTTGCAGCCACAAGTGATAAAGTTTACCAGTTGCTTGCCCATGGTTGGTGGTTCTCTCTGGGTACTCCGGCTTCCTCCACCATGATATAGCTGAAATATTGCTGAAAGTGGCATTAAACACCAAAAATTAAATCATATCATCAAATCAAGTGTCTTTTAGAGATAAACCTACATGTAAGATTGGTTTCTGGTTGATTAAGCAAATTTTATGGAATTTTGTATTAGTCCGACCCCATTTTTACTAGACATGGGCTTAGGAAGTGTCCACGTCTGGGCATTTTTGTTTTACATGAACTTGTATCTTATTGTATTGATAACTAATACCTTTTGTCCTGATTGTCTGGTAGCTCTTTACATTTCTTTGATAGATAACCTTACATGCAAGAGAATTCAATCCCATTTGATGATTAATGCCGTTAATTCCTTACAAATTTATATCTATATTTACTTGCATGACAACAAGACAAAGACTAATGACATGATGATGTGACTTGTCCTATAAAATAGATTCTTCAGGTTTCATCTTTATACTAATATTTTCTTGTTCTAATTTTTTATCAAAATTTTGACAGAAACACTGATAAATGATACAAGTACAAAGGACTTAAGTTAATCTGATTAAATGACTTTGAAACTTAGCAAGGGGCTGTCGCAGTCGCAGTATGGTAGTTGGATTTACAGCTACCTATGTAATCAGTGCCTGTCTCCTAACCCTAATCTGATATAATAACTAAACTTTGAAGCATAACCTTATTAAAGTTAATCCTGTCTAAACCGAATCTCTTTAAGATCAACTTTTGTGTTCAGAATAGACAGGTGTTTGGTTTATAAAGGTTTTATTAACTAAGATTTCCTACTTTCGCACTTTATTTAAAGTTATGTTTTATTCAGGGTTTGGCTTAGACAGGTTAATGTAAGAGTCATTTCCTACATTGGGACTTTATTTTGTAGGTACCAAAAAGGCTGCTTTTTGTATGTAGAGTGATTATTTTTTTTAACTAATTGTTTTCTTAAGATTCTATATGAAATTTCTTGCATGCAGTTTTCTAACAGTTTTGAACTAGTTTATGTGTTTTACGGTAAAAAGAATGGAAAATATCCAAAAGTTACCAATGACCAAAATGATGATTTTTTTTTTAAGGCAGATTTTTTCATTGAATTCCTTAGAAAAATTCCTATCTGAAGTATTTCAACAGATTTGTTGTACGTGGTCTTACCATTTCTTAGTGAACCAAAAAGCTATGCTCATAATTTTATTTTTTTTCATATTTTAATGGGTTTTTTTTTACTTTAACTTCCTTATGCCATTCCAGGAATCTTTACTGCACTTCTATAACAAATTCTACCTAGTAATGAAGAGGAAGCTACTGAATTAACAGAACATTTTTAATAAGACAAAACAGGAAATGGTTGCTGCTTTGTATTTAAATCTTACATTGAAATGGATATGAGGATGTCAATTAACATGAAATGAACCCTTTTCTGAATGGAATAGGAAGAGCACTTTGTTCAATATCCAATTATACCAGGATTATAGAGTTGTCTAGAATATAATCTACTGTACTTCAGGAACTTTTAATGAGATATACAAAAAGCATGATGATCAACCTTGGGTTTTTCACAGTTTTCTGGGTCATTATATAGAACACAACATTATGAACATAGTAAGAATCTAAATCAGTTTTTAAGTAGAAAAACATGATTGCTGCACATGTGTTTGCACTTGTGCATTGGCAATTGAATAGTCACTTTTGTCTTTTGTATTTGTTCTCATTCCAATAATTCATACAATACAAATGTAGTTAGATAAAATTGTAATATAATCAATGACAATAACAATGAAAATATGCTGATAATTCCTAAATACTACTGCTTGGGGACCAGTTATTGCCAGTAACGAAAAAGGGAAACAATTTCAAAATTTGCTTTAATTAATTTATATTTTATTTTATAGTAAAATTAATGCAATTTTTGCAATATTTTGAAGAAAAAAAGGATTAAGCTTGACGTAATATCTAATTGGAACACCTCACCCTGATCAAAACATCAGTGCTGGTAGGCATTGATTTCATAGGTAGTTGTAAATCCAACTACCATACGATCACAGCTATGATTTAATTTTGAATTGTAAACAATAATTAATTCCTTACAAAAGCAAAATAAATGTTTTTGTCTTTATCTCTCCTAATTGCCAAAAATTGCCCTACTGTAAGAATAAATAGTTTCTATCTATATAATTGACGAGATGACAATGAGTTAGGTAGTTGTAGGGCCCGTGTGGCTCAATGAGTTAGGTAGTTGTAGGACCCGGGTGGCTCAATGAGTTAGGTAGTTGTAGGGCCTGGGTGGCCCAATGAGTTAGGTAGTTGTAGGGCCCGGGTGGCTCAATGAGTTAGGTAGTTGTAGGGCCTGGGTGGCCCAATGAGTTAGGTAGTTGTAGGGCCCGGGTGGCTCAATGAGTTAGATAGTTGTAGGGCCCGGGTGGCTCAATGAGTTAGGTAGTTGTAGGGCCCGGGTGGACCTATGAGTTAGGTAGTTGTTGGGCCCGGGTGGCCCTATGAGTTAGGTAGTTGTTGGACCCGGGTGGCCCTATGAGTTAGGTAGTTGTTGGGCTTGGGTGGCCCTATGAGTTAGGTAGTTGTAGGCCCGGGTGGCTCAATGAGTTAGGTAGATGTAGGGCCCGGATGGCTCAGTGAGTTAGGTAGTTGTAGGGCCCGGGTGGCTCAATGAGTTAGGTAGTTGTAGGGCCTGGGGGGCCCAATGAGTTAGGTAGTTGGATTACCTAACAACTCATACAAGCCTAGATCACCAATACGGCTTGGGTTCATACCCGGCTTTGTAAATTACAAAAAAGGGTGCACTCGACCCGCAGTCACAAGTGATAAAGTTTACCAGTTGCTTTTCTATGGTCAGTGGTTCTCTCCGGGTACTCCGACTTCTTCCACCACTAAAACTGGTCGCCATAAAATATAGCTGAAATAATTCTGAAAGTGGCATTAAACACAATAAATCAAATCAAACCTGCTTTAGTGACCACCTCTATTAAGCAATAACTTGTATTATGTGACCTTAATTTTTATTTCCCTTCACAGTGCATTTCATATCAATTCAACCTGTATTAAGCAACCACCTGTCTTATGTGACCATATTTCACTGTTCCTTTGGAAGGTCACATAAGACAGGTTTGACTGCATAATTCAAGCTTACCGATTTTGTTCCCAAGAATACAGATTGTCATAACATTTGAGGTCAGCATTGTTTGGTTGTTAATGCCACTTTCAACAATATTTCAGTTATTTTGGTGGAGAAAACCATAAATACTAGGAGAAATCAACTGACTGACCTGCCTCAGGTCACTAACAAGACTTATCACATAATGTTGTATCAAGTACACCTCACTTTTTTGCGGGAATCAAACTGGCTGCTTTAGTGATGATAGGAACTGATTGCATTGGTAGTTGTAAACAGCCACAAATATTCCCACCCAAATACAAAATGGACAACATTATTGGTGAGAAGGGACTTATAAGAGGAAGACTATTGTGTCTCCAAAAATAACAGCATCACAATATTAAGACTGTTCAATAATTTCTTGTGAGAAAAAAGGTAGACTCTTTTGATAAGCGAGATGAAATTACATCCTAAAATAAAACCACACATTGATGACATTAGATATAAGAAGATCTAATTAAGAATCTGTAGTTTGAATGTGTCACTTCATTTGTCAAGTTATTAATATCATTGACAGAAATAATTAATGACAGGTGTTTTATATCTGAATGCAGAAGAACACATGTACCTTTTGTCAATTTTCTGGACAAAAGAATCTTATTTTCTATGAGCTGTGGAATAAGATTTTCTGCAGTTATAAGCATGCTAATTGTAATAAACAGGGATGGTTTTTTTCTTCAGTTATTTATATAGATGATTTCAGCTATTTTGTGCTGAATTTTTCCCCCCAAAGTTGCAAAGCACAGTTAAATGGATCTTGTAAAAGAGGTTATAGATGGTTTCACCTATTTTTCATTGAAAATTATTTTCTAGCATCATTTCTGAATATAGCACTATATTACATATTATTCCAATTTAAGTCTAAAAATAATGTTTTTCATATAGAAAAATAACCATGAAAATACACTGAAATCAAAATATGAAGAAAATTATCCCGAATTCATACCAAAACTTTAAAAACTGGTCCATTATAGGTTACCCACCACCGTTTCAAGCCACAAAGTTTATTGATTCATGGTTTCCTGATTATTATTGTGAAAAGGAATGAATTGGTCGGAACTACATACATTGTGGAAATGTTTTTAAGGTCATCAGAGTATTTCAAGAAAAACACCAGTTGTTTATAAAAGGTGCTTTTACAATGTCAAATCTTTCCTTCAAATTCACTTCTGTCTTTTCCTGTGCATCTTTTCAAACACACATTTGACCATCTAAAGATGTCAAACACAATTTGGTGGGTCCATCAAATATTGGAAGAGATTGATTGATTGATTTATTGTGTTTAATGCCACTTTCAGCAATATTTCTGCTATATCATGGCGACCAGTTTTAGTGGTGGAAGAAGCAGGAGTACCCGGAGAGAACCACCGACCATGGGCAAGCAACTGGTAAACTTTATCACTTTTGGCTGTGAGTCGAGTGCACCCTCTTTTGTAATTAACAAAGCTGGGTGCAAACCTGCCATATTGATGATAGGCTTGTATGAGTTGTTAGGTAATCCAACTACCTAACTAATTTGAAGCTAATGTGAAGGGAAAATTTTATCATGTAAATGCTCCTTTAGAAATTTATTCCAGTGCTAAGAAAATTTTGAAGTTACCAAAGAAGAAATCAGAAGATATAAATCGAAGGACAGACAATACAATTGTCAAAAGAAAAAGGACAAACAATGATCTACAAAACACTATACAGAAATTTAAAGATTGAGCAACACAAACCCCATTAAAAACTTGCGACAGGTCAGTGGTTTTATCCCACTTTCTCAACCAATAAAACTCACCACCACGATATAACTGAAATATTGTTGAAAGTGGCATTAAACACCTTAAACAAAAATCATAAACCAAATTAAAAATCTTGGGGTAAAGCTAGGTTTTAAATGTATCAACACCATCTGTTGAATTGCATTCTAAAAAAAGAAAACTTTTATCAGAGAGAGAGAAAAGAAAAGAAAAGAAATCACTTTTTATATATTTTACACTACAATGTACTAGTATTTGAAAGCAAACAAATTTTAAAAAGTAAAATAAAAGGTGAACTTACCTTTTAGATATCAATTTTTCATTATAGATCCTGATCTTGAATTACCTCAGTTAATTATTTATCAGGATGTTATTTTGATTATACCTGAATGGTTATTGATCTCATTGTTTTCACATCAGGTAAAAGAATGCTCTATTTCAGGAGGTATACAGTATGTATCCTGTGTGGAAACTAACAAAAAGTAAATCTTTCTGTAGAAGTTAGAAAAAATCTCTGTTTTATTTTTATTGGTTATTGATTTCGTTGTTTTCACATCTGTTTTATTTTTATTGGTTATTGATTTCGTTGTTTTCACATCAGGTAAAAGAATGTGTCTATTTCACGACATATGTATCCTGTTGTTGTAACTAACAAAAAGTCAACTTTTCTATGTAGAAGTTAGGGAAAGTCTTTGATTTGAAAATCATCTCACTGACACTGTATAAACGTATGCGTTTCATTCTCTATCTATTTTGTTGAAACTAACAAGTAAAGCTTTCTATCAAGGTTAGAGACCATCTCTGATTTGAAAATCTTCTCACTGTATTGCACGTTACATTCTCTATGTATTTTGTTGATGTCAGATGAGTTTTGTTGATCAATATATTTTATGTGCCATGTTTTTACCAATCCTATTGAAATATATTATCCAGATCAAAATCTATTGATTGTTACTATAAAGGACACGTTCAAAATTGATTCTACATTGTATTGGTGTGACATGGCAGGGTGACGACGGAAGGGTGACTTATTATGCTGTGTGTTGTTTGTAGTAAGATGGCTGCAAAGTAAACCCAATTTTCTAAAGGAGTATTAGAGGTGGACCCAGAAATTCCCAGAAAAAGGGGGAGGGGTCGATTATTTTAGAATAAAATCCAGATTTCAAAACAATTTGTTTTTTTTTTTTAGAAAAATCAATACCCAGGCATATTTCAAAGCAAAAATTACAAAACGTGGTAAATAGAAAAATGACAAGGACAAAATTGGAAATATTCTATTCAAATATGTTATAACTTAGCTCAAGAAGGGGGACTAGGCCCCCTGTCCCCCTGGATCCACCTATGAGTATAATCAGTTTATCATTAGTTTGTTACCAGCAAAAGTGTAAGGGGACGTTGAGATCTCCCTCTGTCCATTAGTCCGTCTATCACACAATTTTTGGCCCTTTCTTCTGACCCGACTTTATAAATGACTGCAAATATTTTGCTTATATACCTGTCTCCATTGTAGTAATTGTCACCTGTCTGTCGACACAATGGTTTCCATGCTGTAACTTTTGTAATTTTGATGCTTTTTAGTTTTCTTTGAGTTTATTGCAACATGTGATTAGGTAGTATTCCATTGGATTTCCTCCATCAGTTATAGTTGCTGTTGTATCGTCTACACCTTGTTTGAGTGGGATTCGAACTCACAACTGATTGCAATTGTAGTTGTAAATCCAACTACCATCCGTATACGATCACGACCACGACGACCCCCAAGGTGAGAGGTGATTGTTCGTTTGGTTGATATTGGCAGAATAATTGTTCACTGTTGAAACTTCCTATTGAAATTCATATAAACTACTAAGCCTGGTCACCACGACAATAAAGATAAAATATTGTTGTAGGTTTTCTTTGATTTCTTTTAATATCTTATTGATCAGTATACAATGTATTACAGATAAAGTGTTTTTCCTCGGGATAAAATTGTGCTATTTAATTGATAAACCAGTTCTGTTCACAGAGAAGAAAAAATATTTATATAATAGAAATAGATTTATCACAGCATGTACATTTTCTCAATTTCCTCAACTTAATAATCCCAATCGATTAATCAGTTGTATCGGTTCAAGATTGGCAGTAGCTGTGGAAGCATAATTCTTATTTGTTTTTTTCTCTCGTTTTTTTTGTGCTTGTGTGTGTTACCTCCCCCCGCACAAAAAAAAACCCAACCATAAGAGCTACAGTTCCAAAGCTAATTAGCTTTTGTTGAAAATGGTCATTATATTGGAATTAGGGTTTATGGTGTTTAACTACATTTTCATTAGTATTTCAGTTATATCGTGGCGGTTAGTTTTATTGGTGGAGGAAACCGGAGTACCCAGTGAAAACCACCAACCTGTCACAAGTCACTGACAAACTTTATCACATAATGTTGTACCAAGTACACCTTGCCTGAGCTGGATTTGAACTCACAACTTTTAGTGATGATAGGCACTGATTTCAGATATAGTTGTAAATCCAATCACAACCACGACGATCCCCAAGGTGAGAGCTGATTGTTTGTTTGGTTGATATTGGTGGAATAGATGAGTTGATCATCACTTATTTAAACATCCTAAATTCATAAACTACTAAACCTGGTCACCACAACAAAAAAGATAAAATATTGTTGTAGGTTTCCTTTGATTTCTTTTAATGTCTTATTGATCAGTATACAACTTATTACAGATAAAATGTTTTTTCGGGGATAAAATTGTGCTATTTTATTGATTAACCAATTTCGTTCACTGAGAAGAAAAAATATTTATATAATAGAAATACATTTATCACAGCATGTAGATTCTCTCAATTTTCTCAACTTAATAATCCCAATCAATTAATCAATTGTATTGGGTCAAGATGTAAGTTCAAAGTATTAATGCTGGCAGTAGCAGCAGAAGCATTACTCTTTTTGTATTATTTGTTTTGTGACCGAGGGGTGTCGTGGTTGTAATCATATGATAGTTGAATTTACAACTACCTGTGCAATCAGTGCCTATCACCACTAAAGTTGTGAGTTAAAACCCTGTTCATGGTGAGGTGTAATCGATACATAATTATGTGATCAAGTTTTTCAGTGACTTGCAGCAGGTCGGTGTTTTTCTCCAGGTACTCCGGTTTCTTCCGCCACGATATAACTGAAATAATATTGTTGAAAGTGGCATTAAACACCATAAACCTAAACCAAACCTGTTTTGTGACCATAGCTAATTTTTTTTTTAAACTGAGTGGTGTGACCATGGTCAAGCTACACCACAGTCGCTTGAATTTCAATGATTTGAATAAAGGAAGTGTAAAACAAATATTGTATATATACTATATATATACAATATTTGTTTTACTCTTCCTTGATTTGAATAAAGGAAGTGTAAAACAAATATTGTATATATACTATATATATACAATATTTGTTTTACTCTTCCTTTATTTAAATCATTGAAATTCAAGCGACTGTGGCTACACCATTAGTAGCTAACCTATGTTGAAAATGGTCATTAATTTGGTATGGAAGTCTTCAGTAACAATATTATTAAAAAGACATAAATATTGAAATTTGAATATGTTTTTTTTTATAGATTTGCTGTAAAATGTAGTATTTTGTAATTGTTATCTTTGTCATAATGATACAGAATACAGTTGTTTATCGGTGAATTTTTTCCTTGTAATGTGAGAAAATTGTAAAAAAAAATTAAAGTCTTCTGATCGATTATGTGTATAATTTTTAACATTGTCGCTGTCAGTTTTATTGGTTTAGGAAACCATAGACGATCACGAATAAATTTTATAACATTTCACTTCTCCCATATTTTTTGTTTTCTTGTTGATGATCCTGTAGCTTGAAAATAAAACACTATATATAAAAGCTACAAAGATGCCCAAATGTATAGCATTTATGGACAGTAACAAGTACTATTCAACTAGACTAGGTAATCGCATCAGTGGCGTAATGGTTAATGTGCTCGTCTTGAGTGCGGTAGATCGTGGATTCGAGTCAAACCAAAGACTGTAAAATTGGTATTTGTTGCTTCTCCTCTAAGCACGCAGCATTAAGGAGAAAGAGCAAAGAGTGGTTGGCTCGGAATCAGAATAATGTGTCCGAATGGAGCGACATGTCTACCCACGGATTGTTGTTTCAGTCAGCTAGTACTGAAATAATCCAACTCGGCGTATTGGTCTAGTACAAAGTGGAACTCATTATCATCTCACTCACTAAACTAGTCTAGGGGCCTTTTTTCATTCATTTTATCATCTCACTCACTAAACTAGTCTAGGGGCCTTTTTTCACTCATTTTAAGGTATGAGCTATGCTATGCTCATGATTGAAGCCCAGGTTATCATCCCTCGGACAATATCTACCTTTGTCTTGGTACTGGTGACGGTTGACGGGACTCGACCCACAGACACTGCACCTCTCATCATAAGTGGTAGAAAGAGTATTCCCTCTCGATACGGGGTTGTCTGGTTATGATACACAAAGCTCACTGTGGATCATAGTGGGTAGCATGCTTGGAGTGTGTCACATTCGCTGCAAGTTAAAAGTCTCTTTTTTGTAGATTGGCTAGACTGAAAATAGCTGAAATAATGCTGGCTAGACATTAAGCAATAAATAATCAATCAATCAAAACATTTATTTCAGTCTGCAACATCAGATTAAAGTGATTTCTGAGAGACATATTATTACATTTATACTCTTACAAAGCCATTTTCTTTGGGAGAAATTAGTTACTAAGATAAAAACTGACAATAACTTGGTATTAGAAGACTTATTGATTGTATAATGTATCAAGTGTTATATAAAAAATGTTGTTTTCTTTACGACTCTCCTGGGTAATTTAATTAGTTACTTGTAATAGAAATAATTCTTCTCTCTTGTGTACATGTATATGTGATTTAATTAGTTTTTGTAATTAGAGGGTTCATCTGGCCAACTGTCTGTTAATGTTAATTGTTCATAGTTTTTTGTTATAAGAGGGTTCATCCAGTCAAATGGCAGTGTTAATTGTTCGTATTTGTTTATTTTTTGCTGATGCTTTCATTTCAACAAATGTATTAAAATCATTAGCTATGTTATACCAGGTTTTTGTGTTTTAATGTAATGTAGACCTGAAAAGTGATTTGTGTTATTGTCCCCCGACGCTTCGTCGAAGGGGACTATAGAAATGGGTATCGTCCGTCCGTGTGCTTTTTGGTTTCCAGATGATAACTTGTGAATGAAAAGTCAGATTGAAGCTAGGTTTGGTATGTAAGTGTATCTTATGAATATCTAGGTCAAGTTCGATAATGACAAATTTTCGACAATTTTTACTAGAGTTGTGCCCCTTTTTATACCTCAAAATTGCTAAATATTTGGTTTTTAGATGATAACATGGGAACAAATAGTCAGATTGAAACTAGGTTTGGTATGTAAGTGTATCTCATGAATATCTAGGTCAAGTGCGATAGCGATCATTTTTCGACAAATCTTACCAGAGTTACTCCCCTTTTTTTACTTCAAAATTGCTAATATTTTGGTTTCCAAATTATAACTTGTGAACAAAAAGTCAGATTGAAACTAGGTTTGGTATGTAATTGTATCTCATGAATATCTAGTTCAAGTTCGATAAGGATGATTTTTCGACAAATCTAACCAGAATTACTCCGCTTTCTTTACTTCAAAATGGTCCTTGGATGGTCCCCTTTCAGAATTATGAGTGATACAGGCTCACCTGACCCTCTAGTTTACAGTAGTTTCAAAATTTAATCTTACGATATAACCTTGGCATCTGGGGACCAGTGGCCAACAGCCTTTTATTGTATTGCTGTAGCTGTGGAACTGTAGCTCGAGATGTTGTTATTCTAAAAAAAATAAACAATTAAGAGCTACAGTTGTGCAGCTAATTAGTTGTAGATATTGTTCACCCTTTATGGGTTTTTTTCCATAATTTATTGATTTATTACATTATTTTAAGTAATTTTTATTTTTAATCATATTTTTAAACAAAAATATTTATTGAAAGATGCAATTTTTTTTCAGGTTGTGTGTTACATTCACTGAAAACCTCTAAGATTTTATCAGCTGATGTTGGCTACAAGGGGACACAACTCAAAATATCACTAGAACTCGAAGGAGGACAGAAGGTGGCATTCAAACCAAAAATGTAAACTTTAATTTACCCTCAGTGTAGTTTAATAATATTTTATTGTACATAAACAATAGGATTGGACAGCAAGTTATACCAACTTATATGAAGTCCTCTCAGTTTAGTATCCTAAGGTGGCGTTTAAACCAAAAATGTAAACTTTAATTTACCCTCAGTGTAGTATCCTAAGGTGGCATTTAAACCAAAAATGTAAACTTTAATTTACCCTCAGTGTAGTATCCTAAGGTGGCGTTTAAACCAAAAATGTAAACTTTAATTTACCATCCGTGTAGTATCCTAAGGTTGCGTTTAAACCTTGAAAATGTAAACTTTAATTCACCATCCATGTAGTA
Organism: Gigantidas platifrons; assembly: GCA_002080005.1. NCBI lineage: Eukaryota > Metazoa > Mollusca > Bivalvia > Mytilida > Modiolidae > Gigantidas > Gigantidas platifrons. The sequence continues at coordinate 133,787 of MJUT01036435.1, read as the reverse complement.
TCCTAAGGTGGCGTTTAAACCAAAAATGTACACTTTAATTTACCCTCAGTGTAGTATCCTAAGGTGGCATTTAAACCAAAAATGTAAACTTTAATTTGCCATCCGTGTAGTATCCTAAGGTTGCATTTAAACCTTGAAAATGTAAACTTTAATTCACCATCCATGTAGTATCCTAAGGTGGCGTTTAAACCAAAAATGTAAACTTTAATTTACCCTCAGTGTAGTATCCTAAGGTGGCATTTAAACCAAAAATGTAAACTTTAATTCACCATCCATGTAGTATCCTAAGGTGGCGTTTAAACAAAAAATGTAAGCTTTAATTTACCCTCAGTGTAGTATCCTAAGGTGGCGTATAAACCAAAAATGTAAACTTTAATTTACCCTCAGTGTAGTATTCTAAGGTGGCGTTTAAACTTTGAAAATGTAAACTTTAATTCACCATCCATGTAGTATCCTAAGGTGGCGTTTAAACCAAAAATGTAAACTTTAATTTACCATCCGTGTAGTATCCTAAGGTGGTGTTTAAACCAAAAATGTAAACTTTAATTTACCATCCGTGTAGTATCCTAAGGTGGCGTTTAAACCAAAAATGTAAACTTTAATTTACCCTCAGTGTTGTATCCTAAGATGGCGTCTAAACTAAAAATGTAAATTTTAATTTACCCTCAGTGTAGTATCCTAAGGTGGCATTTAAACCAAAAA
>MJUT01036435.1:111899-131645 GCA_002080005.1 Gigantidas platifrons | reverse complement strand
TGTAGTATCCTAAGGTGGCATTTAAACCAAAAATGTAAACTTTAATTCACCATCCATGTAGTATCCTAAGGTGACGTTTAAACCAAAAATGTAAACTTTAATTTACCCTCAGTGTTGTATCCAATGGTGGCGTTTAAACCAAAAATGTACACTTTAATTTGCCCTCAGTGTTGTATCCTAAGGTGGCATTTAAACCAAAAATGTAAACTTTAATTTACCCTCAGTGTAGTATCCTAAGGTGGCATTTAAACCAAAAATGTAAACTTTATTTACCCTCAGTGTAGTATCCTAAGGTGGCGTTTAAACCAAAAATGTAAACTTTAATTTACCCTCAGTGTTGTATCCTAAGGTGGCGTTTAAACCAAAAATGTAAACTTTAATTTACCCAGTGTTGTATCCTAAGGTGGCATTTAAACCAAAAATGTAAACTTTAATTTACCATCTGTGTAGTATCCTAAGGTGGCATTTAAGCCAAAAATGTACACTTTAATTTACCATCATTCATCCCTGCTCGAAAGGAAAATGATTTATGTTTTGTCAAACAGCAGACGTCACTGTGCATTTCCTGTGCAACTATTAAAGCCAAAATGTGGCACGCGCAAACTAAACTGTGTGTGTATAGCAAAATAAGAAAAGAAAATTTTTCATCACATTTTTCTTAGTCTGCCATTTTAAATAGCATCTCAGTCATCTTCAAATACATCTTAAGATATCTATAAAGAACGATGATGTGTGTTCAATTTAATCTATTAATACGTTAAAAGTTCATAGCAAATTGCACTCAATACAACATTATGTGATAAAATTTTCAGTGATTTGATGCAGGTCTGCAGTTTTCTCAAGGTACTCTGGTTTCCTCCACCAATAAATCTGACCACCAAAATATAGCTGAAATTTTGTTGAAAGTGGCGTTAAACACCATAATCTAACCCTGTGTTACAGTTGTTAGTAGACATGATAAAACCATGTTATATATATCACATGTCGCCCGAAAAGGAAAGTTTTACGTAATATACATGTGTACTCATATCTTTAAACATTCTATAAAACAATTTCAAATACATTTAGCTTGCAGAGAATTGATGTATGTTTTAATTTGTAGGTTTGAGAGGGACTATATACAGAACTCTATACAATCAGGATGGGATAGACACAATGGAGAAATAGCGGCTTTCCATCTTGGCAGGTAATTGAACTGAACTCTTATATCAGTGTTTCCAAAGGTAAATTGAAGTAGAATGGACATTCACATACTCCACAGAGGAGGTGCTCAGATTCCTACTGGTCATTTGGTCTAGTAATGAATAACCTTTTACTGGACCAAACCAATTTTTACTGGACACATATCCGACGGACCTTGGGAATAACTGTTAAATCACTAAATATGACCTTTAACTTTACCTAAAATCAATCTGATTAACATGAATCGCTGACATGCTCTGTTGGTTTCCATTCAACTGGCCTTAAGGGACACTTTAACTGTTGTCTTCACTTTGCATCAATCATTGTCTGTCCACCATCTGTAAACCTTTTATAGTGAGGTTTGGTTTATGGTGTTTAATGCCACTTTCAACAATATTTTAGTTATATTGTGATGGTCAGTTTTATTGATGGAGAAAACCGGAGTACCCCTAGAAAACCAGAGACCTGTCACAAGTCACTGACAAACTTTATCACATAACGTTGTATTGTGTACACCTCGATGGGATTCAAACTCACAACTTTAATGGTGATAGGCACTGATTACACAGGTAGTTGTAAATCCAACAACCATACCATCATGACCATGATGACCCCCAAAATGACTGGCACTGCAGAACATAGTTTAACATGGGGCAATATCTTACCAATCTTCTCTCTAACCACTCAATTATGTTCCAGTCAGATATCATTAAAGGGAAAATAATCCTTGTCTCTGTTGAGTCTACATAGGAAGTCTCTTACATTTCCTAAAAATGAAAAGGAGAATTTCTTACAGGATAGATAAGACTTTTTATGAATCTATTGATTGTGTAATAAAGGTCAAAATCTAGTGTTACTTCATGTATTCTATTAACATGGTTTATGAGAATTTGCTGATTCTACAGTTGATCTGTTAATCAATAGGAATCATGATGGAATATAAGGTCATGGTCTATTTATTACGACCTTTAATGCACCCCCTCCCCGGATCCGCTCCTGGTGTAATCATAGCATGGAAGATTTTTTTCTCAGTTATTTAACTGATTTCAGATATTTATCCCCCCGCTCCACTGGAGGGAGGGTATACTGTTTTACCTCTGTCCTTCCGTCCTTCCCAAGATATTTTTCATCGCATTTTTCTCAGCAACTATTGATGGCAGAACTCTGATATTTGGTCATATAGGTATGCCATATTGTGGGAAGCGTTTTTGGACCCGTCAGATTCCTACTTCCTGTTTGCCGAATTATTTGGTTTTTATACACATTGAACATATATGCGGGGGTATCATAAGTGAGCATTAGCTCACAGTTCATCTTATTTCCTCTGAAAAAACATCCAGATCTGAACAGCTCCTTTTTCAAAGGAGGTGTAGATGGTTTCAGCTATTTCTATTGATTTTCTGTTATTGTATTTCCTAACCAGAATCATCCATGTGATTAACAATATCTTATATATCTTAATGAATAGTTAATTTTTATGCACCAATAAATATTCTGATTGGCATTCAATAATAGTATTAACTTGTGAGGGTACTAGATATTCATACTGTTATACTGATCAGGGAGTGTCAATCTGTAGAAACCGTCCTGTATCTATCTTTAAGTAACGACCCTAGCCAGTCAACCTAGTATGAAATATTAATGGAATCTGCTTTTAACAATTCTAGTTTAATCGCTGAAATTAGCAATGTTTAAACAACCTGAGTATTGCATTCTGTGGAATGATGCTATGCTGATATTTCAATATTCAGGTGAAGGCGAGAGTCTGATTGTCTGCATCTTAATATGAACAATGATATAATTTTATAATTCTGAATTTGCATCTGTTATGATGTCATCAAGTGAGAATAAAATTATTACAAGGCTTGTTACAGCTCCATGTTGTCATACTCCGTCTGACACCTTATCTTGATTCTGAGCAAACCAATTCTGTATTCTTACTCCTTATTACTGCATGCTTAGCAGAAAAGCAAGAAATACCGGTACCAATTTTATAATCTTTGGTTTGACCACACGAGGGCATGGTCGCATGATCTACTGCACTTGAGGCGAGCATGCAAACCATTACACGACAACTTGTATGAGTTAGCGATAGCAAGGTAGGACTATATATAATTTGTGTGTTTTTTTTCTAGAGTTTTAGAATTCAGACGAACTCCATTAGCCGTAGGCAGAAGAATCAACCTACAATTAGAAATCATTCCAGTAGCTTCTGAAAAATTGCTCAAAACATTTTACACTAAAGGTATTTAATATTTTCAAAATAGTATAGTATTGCCCTTCTTATTAGGCCACTTTCATCAAAGTCACCCTCTTACCAGGCCAGATCTCAGATGCACTGAGATAGTAAAATACAGTCCAACCTGTATTAAGAGGACACCTTTAGGACAAAGAAAATGTGTTCTTATAAGACAGGTGACCTCTTAAAACTAAAAAGAGGTTCAATTCATATGAAATTTTCTACAACAAGACGAAAAAAGTGGCCACCCCTCTTATAAGGAAAAATATTTCATTGCAGGGGTGGCTTATAATAGCGGAACTACTGTATTACTTGTTTTGAATAAATTAATTTACTAAATTCAAGCTTTGGTATGAAGACACCTAGCAACTTTTTAATGTTTGTGGTGCCTGTCCTGATGAAAGTCCTTTCAAGAAAAAAGTACTTTTTGTAGTACCAGAAGAAAAGTGACATATTGTTATTATTTCATTACTTAACTTTGTGACTGTAAGCTGTAATTATTTTTAACTCACATTTGATAGAGTTTTCTTTGTCATTTTTTAGCTCACCTGACCCAAAGGGTCATGTGAGGTATTGCCATCACTTGGCGTCCGTCGTCCGTCGTCTGTCCGTTAACTTTTTCATACATTGTATTTTAATCTACTCCTCTGAAACAACTGGGCCAAATGGAACCAAACTTGGCAGAAAACATCTATATAAGGTTCTCTATAAAGTTTCTTCATTTCGTCCCATTCCGCCAACAAATATGGCCGCCAAGGGCAATTCTTGTTCTGATTGGCTAATGTTAAAAAAATCTTCTCCTCTGAAACTGCTTGGCCAAATGGAGCCAAACTTGGCAGGAAGCATCTATGTAAGATCCTCTATAAAACTTCTTCATTTTGTTCCATTTGGCCAAAAATACTAAAAATAGAACATATGGTAAAATTGCAGGTTTTTGGGTAATAACTCAAAAACCGTTAATAATATCAAAAATCTGACGGGGTAAAAATGATCAGCACAGCAAGATCTACCTACCCTGCAATTTTAAAGTAAATCTGATAACCCATCTTGGAGTTATTGCCCTTTTTTCATCAAATTTTTACAATTTTAATATTTTTCGTCCTTTATTTCAAAAACTATAAGAGATAGATGTTAGGTTTAAATTGCAAAAATGTGCATCATGTCAAGATCTACCTACACTGCAATTTTGAAGTAAATCCCATTACCCATTTTGGAGTTATTCCCCTTTTTTCATCAAGTTTTCAAAATTTTAAGACTTTTCGTTTTTTATTTCAAAAACTATAAGAGATAGATGTTAAGTTTATACTGCATCCATGTTCAGCATGGCAAAATCTACCTACCCTGCAATTTTGAAGTATATCCCATTACCCATTTTGGAGTTGTTGCCCTTTTTTCATCAAATTTTAAAAATTGTAATACTGTTTGTCTTATATTTCAAAAACTATAAGAGAGAGATATTAAGCTTAAATTGCAAAAATGTGCAGCATGTCAAGATCTACCTACCCTGCAATTTTGAAATATATCCCATTACCCATTTTGGAGTTATTGCCCTTTTTTCATCAAATTTTTAAGATTTTAATACTTTTTGTCTTATATTTCAAAAACTATAAGAGATAGATGTTAAGTTTAAATTGCAAACATGTTCAGCTTGTCAAGATCTACATGCCCTGCAATTTTGAAGTAAATCTTATTACCCGCCTAGGAGTTGTTGCCCTTTTTTCATAATTTTTTAGCTCGCCTGGCCCAAAGACATTATCTTTTATGCATATATATAGAAAACAGTTAAGGTAATGATTATCTCCCTTTGAAATTTGCTTCAATATCATTCTATTGTCAGGTGAGCGATACAGGCTCAGTGAACTGAGCCTCGAGTTTTATCTGTGTAATTGTAAATGCTTAATTGAAAAAAAATGACCAACAAGCAAAAAGCTACAAACTGTAATGAAAATTTTAATTTTATTTAATTTTGTTCATCAACTAGGCTACTGCCTAATAAGACATGTGCTATTTAATTTCATAGAATAACAATCTGTCTTGATTTTGCACTTTTCCCAATGTAGGAAATCATTGCTAATTTAGCCTGTATAAACCTAACACCTGTCTATTCAGAACGCTAAAGTTTGGCCTGAATGATAAAGTAAAAACCTTCTAAATGTCAATTTTTAAGATGGCAGCCAGTATTTCTATTTTTCTAAACATCCATTTTTAAGATGGTAGCCAGTGTTTCTATTTTTCGAAATATCCATTTTTAAGATGGCAACCAGTGTTTCTATTTTTCTAAACATCAATTTTTAAGATGGTAGCCAGTGTTTCTATTTTTCTAAACATAATGTTTTAAGATGGCAGCCAGTGTTTCTATTTTTCTAACATAAATTTTTAAGATGGCAGCCAATGTTTCTATGGTGAATGTTACTACTGTAAAGATAAAACCAGTGGTGTGTGTGCTGATGGTGATATATTAGAAGGTGCTGTCATTTTATGGCTGCCAGACAAATATCCTCTGCTCCAGCATGTCAACCCGTGGATAAGGTCTTATAAACCAGGAAAAAGAAAGAGGTAAATGTATTCTTATCTATGTTTGTAAAAATATAATCACAAGCTCATGCAATTGTATCTTATTTTGCTTTGGAGAATAAAAATTCACCAATATTTGTGCAATAACCCTATTAATTATACAAATATAGACTTTTTATAAAGGTTGAGATGATACCTAAGAAATCAATATTGAACAAGGCCTAAAGCCAAGGTCAATATTGGTTCTGCAGTTCCATAAAAACTCATTAATATCACTATTAATTATACAATTATAGTCTTTTGTAGAGGTCGAGATGATATATGACCTGTGAAATCAATATTGAATGAGGCTGGAGGCCAAGGTCAATATTGGTTCTGCAGTTCACTAAAAAATTCATTAATAACACTATTAATTATACGATTATAGTCTTATGTAGAGGTCTATAGTCTTATGTAGAGGTCGAGATGATATGAGACCTGAGAAATCAATATTGATCAAGGTCAATATTGGTTCTGCATTTCCATAAAAACTCATATTGACTGATACAAACGACTGTTATTGTCTTATTTAAGCCAATAGAATTATGTATTTTTATTCATTATGTATATTCTGAAAATTATAACATTTATTTCCTTCTTACTGCTTTTTTATCTTTGCCTTTGTGTATTGTCATACCATTTATTTGACATTTTTCCTTTGTGATATTGTAATTAATAAGTTTCAATGAACTGACTCTGATACTGAAATTATCTGTCTGCTTGATGTCAAGCACATAAACAACAATGTCAGTTTTGAAAGTCTTAACATGCATGATCTCTAGTATTACAGCTAATCCTATCGGACTTGCGGGGCCGTCGTGGTCGTGATCATATAGTAGTTGTATGCAATCAGTGCCTATAACCACTAAAGTTGTGAGATCGAACCCCGCTCATGGCGAGGTGTACTCCATACAATATTATGTGATAAAGTTTGTCAGTGACTTGCGACAGATCGGTGGTTTTTCCAGAAAGTCCGGCTTCCTCCACCAATAAAACTGATCATCACGATGTAACTGAAATATTGTTGAAAGTAGCATTAAACGGACCTTCAATACTGCCGTTATTCTATATGTATTTTCCATTTGCTTTCTTATTTGTTTTACAGATGGGAGTATGATATGAACTACTGCAGGGACGTTCTACAAATACAACAATATAAAGAAGGTCCACGTCTGATGGATCTAATTGATTCTACCGTACTGGATTATTTAATAGGAAACGGTGACCGTCATCATTATGAAACACTGGGTAATACAGATACCAGTATGATCTTACTCCTGGACAATGGTAAAAGGTGCGTTTGATTCTGATTTACTTGTTTCAACATTTCTTGTTTATTTGGGTCAAGGTTTGGTTCTAGTTTACCTGTATTGACTTCAGGTCAAGGTACAGACAGTTTACATAATTATATACAGTAAAACCTCATTATATTGCCCCCATTGTCCAACCAGATTTTGGCATTATAAAGGGGTTTGGCGATAGGTCGAGGGAAATGCATTATAGAATCAATGGGGAAATTAGAAAAGGGGACACACAAAATTTATGGCGGTAAGCGAGATGGCAAAAGAAACGAGGGACATTATAACGAGGTTTTACTTTAGATATATAGGGGCCGTCCTGGTCCTGATCTTATGGTAGTTGGGTTTACAACTACCTGTGCATATCACCACTAAAGTTGTGAGTTTGAGTGCCATTCATGGCGAGGTGTACTCGATATAACATTATATATTACAGATTTAGTTTGTTACACAAATTTCCATTGGTCGTTCAACCATGAATGTCAGCATATATTCGGAAAACAGACGGGGTATATATTTCAGTGTCCTAAAACGATAGCAACATGGACGACAAAAAATTACGCTTCACTGAATCAATAGAATAATACGTAATAATAAATGTATTTTTACCAAATTAAATACTGTTTATAATCAAAACGACTATATGAACAAAAATAATATTACAACAGATAATTCCATCACAAATACCTGACCGATTCAGCAAACTCCTATGGTCCATGGCTGTACCAGAACGTGATGAACATCACAATAGACAAAATGTTGAGCCTTGAAAACTTTCGACATCATGGGGCCACACCAAGGTTTTATTTACATGTTGTTAACATTTAAATTAGTGAAATTGTTTCGTAAACCCGTTGTTTTTTTATGTGATATATTAATGTTATATTTATAAAGTTTATAAAATTTATTACATATGAAATTGTATTGATTTAGAAATTTAGTGCAGTATTTTCCTTCATGAGACACCCAATACATGAAATATGACGTGACACATATTTTGATGTCATTGAAGAATGACGTCAAAGGTACGGAAACGGACATCTAGAAGTACGAGAAATGAAAATAAAGACGCAAATTTATTTTTGGATTTTGTATTTAAAAAAACGATGGTTAAATCCATAATATATCTGTTATTCAGCTATCAGATAGGGTATATAATGTGACATTCCCGGCTTATGATATATATTCCCTTCGGCTGCGCCTCAGGGAATATAGATCCTAAGCCAGGAATGTCACATTATATACCCTGTCTAATAGCTGAATAACATGTAATGATAAAGTTTGTGAGTCGCATGCAGCAGATTGTGGTTTTTTTTCCAGGTACTCCGGTTTCCTCCATCAATAAAACTGACTGCCATGATGTAACAGAAATATTGTTGAAAATGGTGTTAAACTCCATAACCCTAACCGTAATTATATAGATATACTGGTACATGTTCAACAATAATTAATTATGGAAGATTGTAGAAATATATCTAATGAACCGAACAACATAAATTTACTTACTCGACAAACTACACAAATGAGTATATTTTATCCAAAAGACCTGACCGGTGTTGGAGTCATAATTGCACAAGTTTACAAATGGATGAAAGTCATAGCTCTACAGTAAAAAAAAACTGTTAAGAATTATAATTTGACAGCTAGTGTATTGACAAACCAAAGAAAATATGTAAAAAAAAATATATACAGCAAGCCTGATTTGAATTAGATTGTTTTATTACATTACACCATATCAAATTTTTCTATTAAAACATTTAATTTTTAACTGACCTTTCTTAACACAGTGAAACCTGACAAAACCGAACACTGACAAAGCCGAATTTCTGTGGAAACCGAACAAATTTCCAAATCCCGAAGAAATCGCCCTCCAATTAATGCTTATTTAACCTGAATGAACCGAACCCTGTCATTACCGAACTCCGAACACAATTTGAAGTCCCGTAAATTAATATATATTACAAATACACCTAATTAATCCAAACACTCTTTTTATAGTCCCTTAACTGAATGTGTATTTCAAACACATCTGATTAATCTAAACACCCTCTAATCACGAATGAACTACAAACAATGCCTTATTATTTAAGTGATGAAATAGCATCCAATCATAATTGAGATAATTTATTGTTAATCGGATTATACTTCACAGCTGGGAACTCGTAATCAAACTTCCAGACTTGACATAGCAATTGACAAATAAAATTTACATTTAATTACAGTTGACTCTCGTTATCTCGAATTCGATGGGACCATGGAAAAAATTTGAGTCAACCGTAGTTCGACTCAAGAGGAGTTACGAAAACCGGAAGTGTAGCTTGTTTAATGACGAAAGGGAGACAACTCGAGCGAAATTTTGAAGAGCTAACACCAGCATCACATGTCTCGATTCTCGGAACGATTTAAAACTTATTCGATGTTTTGTTGCTGTTTTTTTTTCTCTGTTAAATTCGTTGAATCTTGTGGAACAACTGATAACTTCTAGATATCTTTTTTGTGTGTATGATTATGTTTTTCAGCTGATGCATTGTCATTAAACTTCACCCATCATGACGTATTTTTCTTTGTGCAATATTTACAATAAATTGTGTTTTTATGATTCAATAAAAATTTCCCCTTTTATTACGAGTTAATTAAGAGTAACATTTTTTTTTAAATCTCTCAAAATTGAGAAATTATACATCAAAATTAATTTCCGACAATAGATAAAACGCTTCCGTTGTGTACTTTTCATAATCATTGATGTATGCCGATCCAAGCGCACTTATAATGTTATGAATCGATAATTTTTGATTGTACACATCTAACTTGTGTCATAATACCAAGCCAATTCAAATATTACCACTAATTAATTTGACAGATTGTGAAATAAACATGTGAAATAGCCTAAGGTAAAAATGTCAAAGCCAATGACCGGATGTTTCACCTGTGATCCGATTTTAATCCCAAGGTAATTATACACATGTTTTGACAGGTAAATTCGACTTAACGAATGTAAATAATATGGCTTTCTACATCTCTGGACCAAAACTTTTATTCGAGACAACCGAAATTACGACTCATCCGAATTCGACTCAACAGGAGTCAAATTACATATATTTATACACAACGAAGTTCGGGACTTCGGTAAAAATTCGACTCAACCGGAAATTCGAGTCAACCGAGTTCGAGACAATGAGAGTCAACTGTACTTCTTTTCTTTTTATTTCAATCATTAAAAGCTTGTGTAAACACAGCCTGACAGTCTAATTATACATTAAGTAATTATGACACCTTTATAAAAAGTATACACACATTTAATCTTATCGACAACATTATTGATTATTTTACGCACGGTTAGATATAGTCACACTTTTATTTTTAGTTTATTTTCGTATCAGCTATGTTTACTGCCAATACTGGTTCAAAACACAACTGCACTAGAGAGTTTTAATTCTCTGAATAATTAAAAAGTATATGCATTTAATGATTTTGTGGAATAGTGCCCTAACAAGTAAAGAAATACGAAATTATTTGACAATAGTAAACATTTTCGTTTATAATGCAAAATAAAGAATCTGGAAAAAATCCCATGCATTTATAACCATAAGAAATTACGATACTCAATTATTTCAAAACATTTCCTATTTGAATTTTTGGTCAACCAATTCAGATATGTAATTCTAATATAATGATCAATCCGTTAAAATTTGATTTTGGTTGAACTCAGGATCGTGAAAATTAAGTACCAATAAAAAAAAATCCACCAATTTGGAAGAAAATCGTGAAATTTGGCTCCCGGGAAAAATCCACTTATACAGTAAATACAATGAGTTTTTTTAAATATCTTCATCTAATTGTGCCACAGATACAGATCTCTTCCGTATCACAATTCAGTCCTAGGTCTTTCTTGTCTTCGTGATCAGACATATTTCCAGTCAAGTTTACATTTTCTGTCAAACCTGTTAGAACCGAATACTTGTCTAAACCGAACGAACTATACAGTTCCATAGGTGTTTGGTTTACACAGGTTCCACTGTAAAAGAAACATTCAATTTTTTTTTCATATTCTATTCCTTTGTTCAAGGGAAAGAATCATAATGAAAATAAAAGTCTTCCCAAAAAAAATAAATGAATGGGTGCATTATTTAGTAACTACATGCTACTGAAGTATGAGTGACCATAGGTCAGATCAAACCAATGTCTTTTTAAAATTGTATTGATTGCTTCTCTGTTCTACATACAGCTATATACAAGGAGACAGTTCAGGCTTAGGGTAGACAAATTATGTGTGATCTAATACAATCTCTGTTCTACACACAGCTATATACAAGGAGACAGTTTAGGCTTAGGGTAGACAAATTATGTGTGATCTAATACAATCTCTGTTCTACACACAGCTATATACAAGGAGACAGTTCAGGCTTAGGGTAGACAAATTATGTGTGATCTAATACAAGCAGACACCACTAAAAATCATTGCACAATATGATTTATTCTCGCCATAATATGGCTGAAAAAATGATTAATTTGGTTTTAAACGTTGTTCACTAATACTCAAAGTTGTTTTATATTATTTTACAGTTTTGGTAATCCAGATGAAGATGAGTTCACAATACTGGCTCCTCTTTATCAGTGCTGCAAGTAGGTGGAATATTTTTTCTTTATATAAAATTAGACATTATATCTTTTTATTTACAAGGAACTGTGGACATTTTAAAGTGTGTTAAGGGAGATAAGTCATGGTGTGACATTTTAAAGTGTGTCAAGGGAAATAAGTCATGGGACATTTTAAAGTGAGTCAAGAGAGATACAGGTATATTGATGACGTTTTATCTATCAATAATTCTAGATTTGCAGAATTTCTTCCATTGATATGTCCTCCAGAGCTGGAAATTAAAGAGACCACAGATACAGCTTCGTCAGCATCATTTTTGGACTTGTACCTCGAATTTGACGACAGTGGTCAACTCAGTACTAAAATTTATGATAAACGAGACGACTTCAATTTTAAAATCATAAATTTTCCAAATATGTGCAGCAATATACCAGCTTCTCCTGCATATGGTGTTTACATCTCGCAATTGATTCGTTATGCAAGAGCCAGTAGCAATTATTCTGATTTCTTGAAGTGTCATCTTTGTCTGAAAAACAGGCTACTGGACCAGGGCTATAAAAAGATTCGCCTTATTCGATCTCTTAAAAAGTTTATATTCCGATATCTTGTCGAAATATATTCTGTCTCTGCAGATACAATGGTAAAAGATACATTTTCATATAGTGAAAATGTTTAAAGATAATGATTTGGTATACGTGGTTTACAATGTCAAAAATATTTTTTTGTGAATGTGTGACGTAAAAATGCTTTTGACATTTACTGTCGTAATTAAAATACTTCAAAGGACTCATAGTTATTGATGGTGATGGTTCACGAGATATATTAGATACCCTCCTAACTAATTTAGTACTGTTTGACTACTATTTTACCTATTTTTTCCAGTATTGTTATAAATGCTGTTTTAGTGACAACCGGAACCTTTGAACCGTAATGGAAGTGAGAGGTTGGCGCCGTAAAATCTGATTCAATCCACCATTTCTTTAGAAATGCCTGTACCAAGTCAGGGCCATTGCGGTTTCCCAGTTTCCCGGTTGTTGACTGATTTTGTCTGTTTATTGATTTATGAGTTTTGCCTTTCCCTTTGGAAGATTGCTCTGTGTTCGGTAATTTTGTTATTACCCTTATAGTCATGATGTGACATTTTAAAGTGTGTCAAGGGAAATAAGTCATGGGACATTTTAAAGTGAGTCAAGGGAGATAAGTCATGTTGTGACTATTTGAATTGTGTCAAGGGAGGTAAGTCATGGTGGGACATTTTAAAGTGAGTCAAGAGAGATAGTCATGGTGAGACATTTTAAAGTGTGTCAAGGGAGATAATTCATGGTGTGACTATTTGAATTGTGTCAAGGGAGGTAAGTCATGGTGGGACATTTTAAAGTGTGTCAAGGGAGATAAGTCATGGTGGAACATTTTAAAGTGTGTCAAGGGAAATAAGTCATAGTGTGACTATTTGAATTTTGTCAAGGAAGATAAGTCATGGTGTGACTATTTGAATTGTGTCAAGGGAGATAAGTCATGGTGGGACATTTTAAAGTGTGTCAAGGGTGATAAGTCGTGTGATTATTTGAATCGTGTCAAGGGAGATAAATCATTGTGTGACTATTTGAATTGTGACAAGGGAGATAAGTCATGTTGTGACTATTTGAATTGTGACAAGGGGGATAATTTACACATTGAGGTGCAAATTGTAGTTGGTGAAATATAGTCAGTTGTCAATTTGGAAATATAATTTTTTTATTATACATTTCAAAACAATGTTATATAGTCAATTCCATGTCTGATTTATATAATTATTTTATTAATTAATTAACATGTCTATCTGCAGATTGTTGATTTAGTACAAAGTGGACATCATCATCATCTCATCTAATGTAACTTGTTCTTACCATGATAAAGCTAAAAATTTGCTCATTTTGCATTAAATAGAATCTTTCAAATCTCTCACAAATATGTCAGTCAACTAGACTAAATTTTTAGTTTGTTGATACAGAATTGGCCAATAATGGTACTTAAGTACCATTCAAAGAGATTTCACTGCACATTGCTCAAATTTTTAATATTTTAATTATTTTTTTTTAGAATTAGAGAATCAACATGGCAAACTCTCTTGATATTACAGAATGGTTTATTAAGTAAAATTATGTGGACACTTTTAAGTCAAGACTCTATATCACCTGTGCTGTATGACAAATATTATCCTGCCTTAGATAGAAGGCTACAAAATATTCTTAATGAAGTGAAAAAATGTATAGCAACGAAAAGTTTACAAAACGTTATTGTCACCGATAGATGACAGGAGCTTGTTATTGGTTAGCATAGCATAGGTATGTATTTTGGGAATCATTTGATATTTAATACAGTTAAAACTGTCTAAACCGAACTTCCTTTGAACCAACTTTAGTGTTCAGAATAGACAGGTGTTCAGTATATACAGGTTAAATTGAACAGATTTTCTTCATTTGGGACTTTATTAATGCTCCGTTTATTTAGGGCTCGATTTAGACGGGTCTCACTGTATAATTTTTAAACAAATTTATTTATTATTGGATAAACTACCACAGCTTTTAACATATTAGATTTCGTGATTTTTAATGAAAGGGAGCTAAAAATAATATTTGATTTTTATGGATTAGAATTTGAATTCCTGTATGCACAAGATTTCAGTTGTAGAAAGAAACCATTTATTATAAATGATCTTATTTGGTACAGTTGAACCTCTTTATCTCAAACATTGATAAGTCGTTTCCATGACAACTCAAAGTAAACATTTGGTCAGTTGGTTGTAGTTTCTAGCTTAAAGGGATACTAAAGCTCATTTTGGTATATATTTTTTTATCTCATGAAAACTTGGAATTGGTTCAATAAATGATATTTATGATAAATTATCCCGGTTTTCATCAATGAATCTTTGTAAAAGTGACATAATTCGTTGATATTTCTGTCATGTCATTCGGTTTTCTCTGGGTTTTTCCAATGATTGAATTTTTTGCTTCCTAGACAAAAATTCATTTCGACCCTTTTAAGTGATATTTTAACGATATTAGGGATTATATGGGTGTGCAAAGTATTTTTGGATTGTTTTTACAATTAAATTGAAAAGAAACAACCTTCGTCACGAGTTGAAAAAATATATGTTAAAACAAGCTTTAGTATCCCTTTAATACATCCCAGAGAACTCAAATAATGCAAACTAAAATCATTAAACCCATTGAGCTTAAGACTACAGTAGTTCTCTTCTTGTGAGGTACCTCCCATCAAATGCCAGGTTTCAAAGGCACAGGGGTAGTAAAATGTTACTAAATTGTACCCTCAAGGGAGGCAACTCCTCTCATAAGGTCACTTTTTCAGAAAGATGACCTTATAAGACACACTACTGTATTAGATTTTACTATAATTTGGTGATACATGTGTATTGCTATATAGCGAACATTAAGTGACATGACAACATTATTACTATATTGGGGTTGAACACCATTGAAGATACAATGTACATACAGAAATGTGCATCTGTGGCATGAAGTTATTACTACTGTATTAAATTTTACTATAATTTGGTGATACATGTGTATTGCTATATAATAGAGAACATATTTAAAATGACATAATAACATTATTGCTGTTTTTTGGGTCGAACACCATTGAAGAAGATACATAGAGAAATGTGCATCTGGGGCATGAAGTTAATATTGCAATCACTAAAGTTGAGAGCTTAATTCCTGCTTGTAGCCAGGTGTAATACATGTAATTTTAATGTGATATGTGATAGTTTGTCAGTAACAGGAAGTCAGTGGTTTTCTTTGAATACTCTAGTTTCCTCCAATAAACTGACTGTTGGGATATAACCGAAAGATTGTTGAAAGTGGTTTTAGACATGCACCCACTCATTTTTCTTCTGAATTATATCCACAATTTTTCTGGTTTTTTTTACATAACAGTACATGTATCAGAAGAAAATAGGATTATGTATCTTCTATGGTAACCACGAAGATTCAGAATGCATCACATATTTTTTTGGCTTATATTTTCAGTTTATAATGATCAGCCTAAAGACCAGAAATCACTCATACTGTCAATCATTTTTGAAGAAACCATTTTTTTTTAGTTATGAAGTTGCTAAAAACAAGAGATATTGGAATCCGAAGAAAACAACATTGAATTGGATATTTATGAACAAGAATTTAACGACTGTGTTTATTAACATTGGTAGATTAAGTATGTTCTATGTCTGTTATGTACGTTACCAAGTATGAAAGTTGTGGAAACATTCGTGGATAAATCAATCTGTATCTATGCAGCAATATGCAATTATTACAAAATGAACTAAATTTCAGGCATAAGGCTTGATAAATAGATCGACATTATTGTTTCTGATATATATTTAAAATAATGGCAGTAATGAATTATTGCTAGTATCACAGCCAACTTGACAGGACGAGCTGTGATGTTAGTGATTTTGTATGTCGAGATCTTCAAAACTGACATTATTGTTTTAATCATGATGTCAGTATCATATGCAGTTCGTTGATACTGAGAATATCCCTTAGTGAGATCAAAGGAAAAATATCGCATGTGATCCATAATAGAGTTTCTTCAGATCTCACACACTGTGACATATCAGTAAGGAGAGTAAGTGAGAGATGTGATTTTATGGTATAACATTGTATCTCTTTTATTTTGATCTGATACAAAGGTGGAATCTATTATTTTCACATGTGGTTATATACATATTATTCTGGAACGACATTCATCAGTATGTTCTTTTTATAACCCCTGCAATGAAGTTGTAGGGGGTATACTGGTTTCACCATGTCCGTCCGTCTGTAGACAAATCCTATGTCATACGATAACTTGAGTTGTGTTTCTTAGAAGCTTTTAAAATTTTATCAGCTGTTTACTGGTGAAGAGAGGAGGATCCCTTTCATTTTTGACGATTTTCACTTTTGCTGTTCCAGAGTTATTGAACTTGATATGACGGAAAATAGGATTTTTACTCTATGTCGTATGATAACTTGAGTAGTGTTTCTCAGAATGTTTTGAAATTTTATCAGCAGCTTACCGGTGAAGAGAGGAGGATCTCTTTCATTTTTTACGATTTTCACTTTTGCCGTTCCAGAGTTATTGGACTTGATATGACGGAAAATAGGATTTTTACCCTATGTCGTATGATAACTTGAGTAGTGTTTCTCAGAATATTTTGAAATTTGAGCAGTAGTTTACTCATGAAGAGAGAAGGATCTCTTTCATTTTTGATGATATTCACTTCTATTGTTCCAGAGTTAGGGGCCTTATATTTTATACAATGTCATAGGAAAATTTTAGTAATGTATGATGGAATCTGGTGAAACTTTACTAAATAATCATTGGCTGGGTAATAGAGGAGGGTCCCTTTCATTTTTGGTCGAAACAATCAGTAATGTTTTGGTTATGGAAATAGGTTGGACAGATGTGGGGAGCGGGGGGTATATCTTAGTGAGCTGTGCTCACAGTAATACTAGTTTATTTATTTATTTACATATTGAATTCTGCTGTATTTCAAAATATTATATTTTTTATACAATGTTTATTATTGGTAAATCATAAATCATGTTGTACAATCATGTGACTGTTTTTTAGAAGTCATGTTGTACAATCATGTGACTGTTTTTTAGAAGTCATGTTGTACAATCATGTGATTGTTTTTTAGAAGTCATGTTGTACAATCATGTGACTGTATTTTAGAAGTCATGTTGTACAATCATGTGAATATCCAGTCTTGTTGTACTATCATGTGACACAAGTCATGTTATACAATCATGTGACTGTCTTGAATAAATCTTGTTGTACAATCATGTTTTTTGTTCATGTGGTTCTCATCAGAAGGTATAACATTGTATTTCTTTTTAATTTAATCTGGTTGCCGGGTGGGATCTATTGCTGTCGGTAGCCATATGATAGATTATAATGCATACTATTGTTCTCAAGCTGAGATCCAACCCACAGATCTGCTCAAGGCACCCCCTGGTGGTGGATGGGGATGGCCTCAAAATGGGTGGTTGTCATGTTTTCTAACTGAATATAGATACTGGTATTAATTTGATTCTAGAACTATTATGTCTGTCTCTTAAAATAAATTATATTTTATATATAGTTTACTGTTGTTATTTATCTTTGCAAATTTATGATAGATTTGTTACATGGAGACAATAAATTTCTTTGGATATTAAATCTATAAGAGTTATCAATGGTAAAGTTCTTATCATAAGAGTAATGTGTGGTAATAAGATACAGAATGAAGACAAGCAAAACAAAGAAACACAGCACAACACAAAACAGAAAACAAAAAAGATCAGCAACAGACCCTACCAAAAAATAATGGGGGTGAACCGAGGTGCTTGTGAAGGGTAAACAGTTCCTGCTTCTTACAAGACACCCGCCATGTTACTCATACAATCAAGTCATATAGGACACCACTATAATATAAACCATAGATTTTACCTGCTTCTTACAAGACACCCGCCATGTTACTCATATAATCAAGTCATAGGACACCACTATAATATAAACCATAGATTCTACCTGCTTCTTACAAGACACCCGCCATGTTACTCATATAATCAAGTCATATAGGACACCACTATAATATAAACCATAGATTCTACCTGCTTCTTACAAGACACGCGCCATGTTACTGATACAATCAAGTCATATAGGACACCACTATAATATAAACCATAGATTTTACCTGCTTCTTACAAGACACCCGCCATGTTACTCATACAATCAAGTCATATAGGACACCACTATAATATAAACCATAGATTCTACCTCCTTCTTACAAGACACCCCCATGTTACTCATACAATCAAGTCATATAGGACACCACTATAATATAAACCATAGATTCTACCTGCTTCTTACAAGACACCCGCCATGTTACTCATACAATCAAGTCATATAGGACACCACTATAATATAAACCATAGATTCTACCTCCTTACAAGACACCCGCCATGTTACTCATACAATCAAGTCATATAGGACACCACTATAATATAAACCATAGATTTTACCTGCTTCTTACAAGACACCCCCATGTTACTCATACAATCAAGTCATATAGGACACCACTATAATATAAACCATAGATTTTACCTGTGCAGTTAGCAGTCTGGCAATTACAAGCATTCTCTGACTCTGCTTTTGTATGTTGTGTAATCATTTCACTAAGAGTGGAGGTTTGAGTCCTAGAAACTACAGGTGAATCTCGTTATGTCAAACTCGGTTATCTCGAAATTTCAGCTTTCTCGAATTTTTTTTCAAGTCCCGAACAAAACCTAGTGCTTTTCAACTGATTTTACTCCTTTTATCTCGAACTTCGATATGTCGAAATTTCGGTTGTCTCGAAGTAACTTTTCAGTCCCAAAGGTAAAAATCAATGCAAAACATGTTCGTTATGTCGAACTAATAATTAAAATAAATGCAAACAATGTTCGTTATGTCAAACTGATAATTAACCTCAATAAACAGATGTCAAAGTGTCAAATTTATGGCTTGCGTCATTCATCTTCTCTGTTAATTAAGCTTTATCAATTTTGTTAATTGTTGTTATTATTATAAAGAAATGTGTAAACTAGCTGTTTTTAATTTTAAATGAAGCAATCAAGTGATAATTAAATTAAATCAGTTAAATCACTAACATTTATTTATTCTTACGACTTTTCCCATATCATTTGATGTGGCAATCAAATAGGTGGCGCTTGGGTCATAGTAAAATACGGATTAGGTGATTAGGTAAAATTGTTGACAAAGAGATTTCAATCTTCAGAAATTCATTCTTACTTATTATCCCCCGACGCTTCGTCGAAGGGGACTATAGAAATGGGTATCGTCCGTCCGTC
>MJUT01036435.1:97517-110933 GCA_002080005.1 Gigantidas platifrons | reverse complement strand
AGTCAGATTGAAACTAGGTTTGGTATGTAAGTGTATCTCATGAATATCTAGGTCAAGTTCGATAATGATGATTTTTCGACAAATCTAACCAGAGTTACTCCCCTTTTTTTACTTCAAAATGGTCCTTGGATGGTCCCCTTTCAGAATTATGAGTGATACAGGCTCACCTGACCCTCTAGTTTACAGTAGTTTCAAAATTTAATCTTCTGATATAACCTTGGCGTTGGGGGACCAGTGGCCAACAGCCTTTTATTATTAATTATACTGAGTAAATTGCTTTTATATGTTTTATTAGTGCTTGATACATTTTGTTCCTATTTTATAATATTTTATATGCGTTTCATTGATACATTCGTTTCATTAAATATTTCGTATTCTTCAAATAAAAACGTGTGTATTGCCTGCCATGATGTTTCCTTTGTATGAATAAACGTGAGTTTATCTTGTTAATAAAGTTATTCATTTATGTACAGTTCGTTGTTAGTTGATTAATTATTTTATCATTGTAAATGAACGATAAAAACATTACTGATTTTCAATACACATGAAAATAACATATAAATTACACAAAACTAAACAAGGAAGTGTGCGACGATAGTGTCAACATTACACAAAACAAAACAAGGAATTATGCGACGATAGTGTCAACGGAAATAAAATTAAAAAAGAAACATGCACATACCAAATTAAAAACAACTGATATGGATATCAAAAACTAAAAAAAAAACATCATGAGGTCGGAAAATTGATATAACATTCCAATTGGAGTTACTTCCCCTTTCATGGACATCGAATTCTTGCACTCCTCTTTAGTCGAACTATGGATAACTCAAATTTTTTTCTCGGTCCGCTGTGGTTCGAGATAACAAGATTCAATTGTAGTTTAATCCTGCCACTGTACATGCTATGCCAGAAAAGTGAGAGGTCATGTATGTTTGTTAGGGAATTCGATTTTGCCTCTTTCTATCATTTTCTGATTGAATTTCAGAATGGTTCAGGCAGTGTATTTTTCTCTCTCATTTTATTGTATTACAATATCTGTTTAGTAGATGTTATTTTGATTTGAAACAAACCATTACACTTTGTTATTGCTTGTTTATACCAGTTTTGCTGTTGGAGATCCTACTATAAAAAGAGTGGAGAATTAGGATTCCACTTACTGGTTAAACACTGCCACATTTTGGTACCTGTCCCAAGGCTTGACCTAGATTTCTGTCAGCTTATGGCATTATCTTTCCATGTTTTTGAATGCAAAATTTGCTAGAGAAATGGTTTGTTTTGATGTTGTAGATGTGCTGTAGGCCATTACTGTTTTATTTACTGGTTAAACACTGCCATATTTGTGTACCTGTCCCAAGCCATGACCTAGATTTCCATCAGCATATGGCATTATCTTTGCATGTTTTTGAATGCAAAATTTGCTATTGCTAAAGGAATGGTTTGTTTTGATGTTGATGTTTGTTTTATTTTCCTTACATATAGTTGTCACCATCTAGGGTTAGGGTTATAGTGCTTAACACTGTCACCATCGTAAGTGGTTTGAAATTTAATATGGGGTGAAAAATACATGGGTAGTTCTAATAATCTGGTTATGTTTGAAAATCTTCAAAAGACAAAGGCAAAATGAAGATTAGTATACTACATGTTTACAAGCAAGTCCCATAACTCTGGAGCTTCAAAATTAACAAGGGCAACACAAAACGTGGCATATCCCCTCGCCAAAAAATTTGACCAGGTGACCTTGCCCTTTGACCTATGGCCTTTAAAATCAATAGGCTTCCAGATTCTCTTAAGGACTAAGTATGTACCAAGTTTGGTCAAAATCCATTGAAGGATGTTGATTCTAGAGTGTTCACAAGGATGTTACAAGGTAAAACAATTTGACCTGGTGACCTTGACCTTTGACCAATGACCTTGAAAATCAATAGGTTTCCAGATTCTCTTAAGGACTAAGTATGTACCAAGTTTGGTTAAAATCCATTGAAGGATGTTGATTCTAGAGCATTCACAAGGATGTTATGCGATAACAATTTGACCCGGTGACCTTGACCTTTGACTTATGACCTTGAAAATCAATAGGGTTCCTGATTTTTTTAAGGACTAAGTATGTACCAAGTCTGGTCAAAATCCATTGAAGGATGTTGATTCTAGAGTGTCCACAAGGATGTTACGGAAGGAAGGACGGAAGGTAGCATTACATAAATCCCTTCGCAACTTCGTTGGTGAGGGGATAAAAATCTTCAAAAGGTATATAAAGGCAAAATGAAGATTAGTATACTACATGTTTATAAGACAAGTCCCATAACTCTGGTGCTCCAAAATTTAAAATCTTCAAAAGGTATAAAAAAGCAAAGTGGAGTTTAGTGCACAAGACATTTACAAAAAAATATTTTTTCAGGGGATAAAAGTATTATAAATAGGGAAAATTATATAAAACTAGAACTGTGAGTGAACTCACTGAGTGATACCCCCCACTTGCAGTTTAGTAGGAGTTGCGCTTACAAGGTACATGTCCCCCCCCCTTTTAGTGAAAGTATAAGTTGAATTATCTCCCCTTCCAAATTTTGGACAGCGACCATATTTCTTCATGCACATCTGCAGGTAGTGTACTACAACTGTGTAAAGTTTCACAAAAATCCAATAAGCCGTTTAGGAGGAGTTGCACTTACAAGGTACATAAACGGACGGACAGACAGATGGACGGACGTATGGACAGGGTGATTCCTATATACCCCCTCCAAACTTTGCTTGCAGGGGGTATAAATATACAGAACCTCAAACCACCCATCCTAATAACTTGGTAAAGTGTGAAGAAAAGCAGTTGAAGCAAACTTAGTAAGGGTTAGGGTTTTTGGTGTTTAACACCACTTTCAACAATATTTCAGCTATATCGTGGTGGTCAGTTTTATTGGTGGAGGAAATCGAAGTACCTGGAGAAAACAAACCACCACCCTGTCGCAAGTCACTAACAAACTTTATCAGATAATGTATCGAAAACACCTCGTTATGAGAGGAATTAGAACTCACGACTTTTGAGGTGATAGGCACTGATTGCATAGGTTGTGGTAAATCCAACAACCATAGGATCACAACCATGACGGCCTCCGAGTTAGCATGTGATATGTTTATGCCAGACAGAAGGACAACACAATCCCATAATACGTCCCATCTAATGACAGGTATATAAAAATGTGAAAAGCTTATTACCATGGGCATAAAGAAATAGGATAAAACTTGTTTAAGTTATATGGTCTAGAAAAGTATATATAAAAAGTTGTTTTAATAAAATGATCTTTAATTCAAATATGCAGTGTTAATGACAAAAATGTTTTTTTGCAAAAATAAGTTTGAGTTATGATACACTATGTATATTTTTTTTTATATGTGCCATTCTAATATACTTATGAGTTCAGCTTTTTATTCATTCTCACTGGTAACGTAAGTCATTTATTCATTCTCTATCAATCACTTTTGCACATTTAAAGAGGGGTTAGGATTATGGTGTTTAACGCCACTTTCAACAATATTTCAGTGATATCGTGATGGTCAGTTTTATTGGTGGAGGAAACTGTAGAAAACCACCGACCTATCACAAGTCACTGACAATCTTTATCACATATTGTTGTATTGAGTACATCTCGCCTGAGTGGGATTCGAACACACAATATTAGTGGTGATAGGCACTGATTGTATAGGTAGTTATAAATCCAACTGCCATACAATCACAACCACAATGCCCCCCCCCCCTTTTGCACATTTAAAAACCAATTGAGAGTTCATGATGAAAATGAAGATACAAAAAAATGTAACGATTTTAAAAATCATTTACAATAATGATGACAAATGTAATTATGTGTTATTCTGTCTAGTTGTAAATGTAATGATGTGTTATTCAGTCTAGTTGTTTCACATGGTTTGTTGTTTATTCCTTGACTCGCTCCACGCCTTAGTTATTGTTCTCTTCATTTCATCGTCACCTTCATCGTACATCTGTTTCATCATAGTCATTAGGCTGTCGTTGGGATCAGCACTTTCATCTACCTTTGGTCTGACAAAAAAAAAAATTAATAGCATTTTTAAATTTTCCAACAAATTAGAGTAAAGTTGTGAGGTCAAATTCCGCTAAGGTCGAGGTGTACTAGATACAACATTATGTGATCAAATTTGTCAGTGACTTTCGACATGTGGGTGGTTTTCTCCGGCTACCTCCGTCAATAAAACTGACTGCCACAATATAACTAAAATATTGTTGAAAGTGGCGTTAAACACCATAACCCTAACCCAACAAATTGAAATACTGTAAATTCAGAAATTATTGCGATGTTTTTATTATTGCGAAAAATGCGACTGATGTGAAATCGCAATAATTAAATCTCGCATTTCGGAATCATAAGTATCCATTTGTACTGGAGGACTTCATGCTCCGCAATAATAAAAATCGCAATCTGTGAAAATTTTAGAAGATCGCAATAATAAATGGACGCAATAATTTCCGAATTTACAGTATTATTATAATGGAGTGATTGTTGCTTAAAGCTAAGAGAGCAATTTTTCAGCTATTTCATGGCGAGAACATGTTACATTTAATGAGATGATAATGATGTCTGCATTGTACTAGATCAAGAGGTCTCAGATTTTTATAGTGCTAGCTGACTGAAACAACAGTCCACAGGTATATATGTGGCTCCACTCAAGACACATTATCCTGGTACAGATCCAATCAGTGCTTGTGCTCTTACTCCTTAATACTGTGCATTTAGTGGAGAAACAGAAAATACCAATTTTATTGTCTTTGGTTTGATCCAATCTGTACTCACGATCTACCACACTCTAGGCGGGCACGGTAATCATTACACCCAGGGCTTTCAATATTTTTCAAGTCTACCAGTACTTCACTATTTACAGGCGATACTTTTTTTTAATTAAAAATCAGGAGGTACCAAAGACCATTTTAGGCATGTAAAAGTACCTGGTATCACCCCTTACTGAAAGGCCTGTACACCATTGATGAAGGTTTGATAGATGAAATTGTCTCAACTAAATATCTTACTTTTTCGATTCTTTTGCTTTACTTTCTTGTTTAGTAACATAGCCCCATGTCTTAACAGCACCTTTTCTTAACATTACTAAAACTGTGTCTGTTTTTACCTGTAATACAAATACATCCTTTCTTAACATCAGTAAAACTGTGTCTGTTTTTACCTGTAATACAAATAGCCCTCAAAATGAAAATTTAAATTTACTGGTCCGAATCAAAATCTTGAATTTATTTTTATATCCATATCCAATGTAGTTCTAAATAAAATCTGCAAAATTTTTTATTAATCCGAACAAAGTTTTCCTGGTCTTAGGCCGGAGGACCAGTGCTCGTCGTGAGGATTGTACAAATACAAACAATACAATATGATGTACCTTTGTTTCTATAGTTACCATCGACGATGTCAACTGATACAATAAAATAAAGGCTAGAGTTATTTCCCCTTCGACAGATAAAATTTTCTAAAACAGATGAAAGAGATGACTGATGGAAAAAAGAGGAAACCCCCCCTATTCAGTGCCCAAATAGCCTTTTTTTCTAGCTGTTTGGACAAAGCTCGACACATTTCATTTCTAAATTTTGCTCAGCAGAAATCTTTCATCTCTGCTTAAAACAAGGCATCACAACATGAATTTTTGTCTTCTGACCACAAGCAAACACCACTGACATAAGTTTGCATTGGATACACACATCAAGCTAATCATTAAATCACTGATGCAGTTGAAATATATGCTATTCTAAGCTGTCCATTCTCTATAAAAATCAATGTGGTTGAAACCACTGGACGGATAAAGCTGAGAAATTGCTGAGGTGGCATTAAACAATAATCACTCACTCATAACTTTGTACAAATAATCCTGCTTTATTTTAACATTAAGACACTTTTTAACAAGATCTGATCATTGAACAGACGTTTTTTGCTACTTTCTCCTAAATGCTGCATTCTTAGCAGAGAAGCAACAAATACCTATTTTTAGTCTGCTTTGGAGGCGTGTACTCTAAAAAATACACCACCGATGCAGTTCTCATTAATTTGTCCAGGTAATAAAATCAAACCTTATGATAACTATCATCAGGTAGAATGTTCTCCATCAGGTTTGCAATGTAAAGTTCATGGTTTTTGCCATTCAGGTCACTGACGTTTAACCTAACAGACCTACAAAAAATAAGATTAAAATAACAAACAATATCATCACAAATAATGTAAATGAATAATTTGTACATGCAAATAGTAATGTTTAATCCTATAAAAGATTTAATTCAATATTTTGCTGTTTATGAAAGACAATATTAGTGCAATAACCCTTTTATATAGTACTAAATACTTCAGTCTGTGACAATTACATTTCACCATATTTCTTTGCAACATGTATTCAATATAATTCCACCATCTTGTTTATCTCTCATCTGCTTGCTTGCAAATATCGTTTTACTTGGAACCTCTCTAGTGAGTACCAGACATTAAGGAGAAAGTGTGGAATGCAATATCGGTCAAGATGCAACATTTTTAACTCATCGGAAATGCTCTACTTTTTATGTATACATTTTGTATTTTAGTATAAAGGAAGACCAGTAAAAATATCGGCAAATATTGCATTTTTATTATACAAAGAAATCTATATGAAATCATGTAAATCTGGTTACAAACCAAACATATCCCTTGTAATATCTTACTTGTTTGTAAATTGACAGGTAATTTGATCTTTAGGTAATGAGTGAACATCTTTTAAGGTAACATAGAGCTTCATGAATTTGTCTGACTGGTCCCATGCTGAAAATAAAAATAATCATCATAAATAAATTATATGAAATAAAGTAAAAAAAGGAATCTTGATATTGAGAAAATAACGTGGGTGAACACAAAACATTACACGATTAAATGACAATAATCAATCAATCAATAGTGAAGCATGACTGTACATGTATTATTCTGGTTGAGTATGGTCCTCCTGAGCATCATTATAATTTCTATGTAGATTTTGTATTCCACATGTCACCATAATATCGGTAGTTATTTTATGAAAAATTAAGGGGCTGTCCTGGTCCTCATCGTATGGTAGATGGATTTACAACTACCTGTGCAATCAGTGCCTATAACCACTAAAGTTGTGAGTTCGAATCCTGCTCATGGCGAGGTGTACTCGATACAACATTATGTGGTAAAGTTTGTCTGTGACTTGCGACAGGTCGGTGGTTTTCTCCAGGTACTCCAATTTCCTCCACCAATAAAACTGACTTTATATAACTGAAATATTGCTGAAAGTGGTATTAAACACCATAAACACGTCCCCCCTCCACCCCCTCTCCCCCCCAACGAAAAATTATAAATGTTAAATTGTTTCAATCATTCATTCATTGTTACATCAAGTTCATCATGACGAATGGCTGTGACTGACGACTTTTCTTGTAAACATCACTATAATAACACTGCAAATCACATGCTTGGCACAAAATTAATCAAGCAGACCTGGTTAGATTTACGCCAAGATTGTAATATCTATTTTTCTATTATTAAAGGAAAACTCCATGGTCTTAACAAGTTAGCGTGAATATTTAAATGGCATTAACTAAAAGACATTTGTGTTAATGACTGTTAAAAATAATATACCGTAAGGTAGAATTTGGTGATTGAAGTTGCCTGTTGCACCAAACAATGGGGGTCACCATTTTTCAACACTCTACAATGTGAGGAGACAAGGGACATAATCAATTCTCGGATTATACCTACAATTAAAGCTCTTCTGAAAGAGCCGTGACGTATTAGTGCCGGTATCGTATATTATATCAGCATTGATCAGTTGCAATTTTATCATTAAAAATTATGTAATTCGTAAAATAACGTCGTATATTTATCTTTTGATATTTACAAATCATTATGACTTTATGTTAAGCATTTTATTGCACTAACGAAATTAAAAGGGAATATGTGAGAAGAATTTTTTTGTGTTATTCCCTTGTCAACACATCGACCAGTGACCTCGAAAAATACGGGAAAGTAAGACAGCATTGGGGACAAAAAAGAAATAAAAGCATGTGTACTCATAAAATGAGTTAAAACTGAGTTATTTAAACTATACGACCAATCACGTAAAACATGAAATTCTCTGAGATGAAATTATACGTAGACCCTCCCGATACAAATAAACTCCTTTGTTTCATGAAAATGTAACATTGGACGGGAATATTAAGAAAAAAATTAGAATGATATAAGATTATAAACATTGTATTGCAGTTGATCTTATATTAAAACATAACCAAACGGGCACGATGTTGGGAAGAGTCAGATACATGTTATTTATTCAACTAGCATGATCAGTCAGTATGACATCACATAAAGAGGTGTCATGGCTGCTTACACTACGACAGGAAATTCCAAATATTCACATTTTTAATTGGGTATATTAATGTTAATAAAGGTGCTTTTTTTAAAATAATAAGTTATTTATGAATAAAAAGTTATAATGAATTGAATTAAAACAACTTTTCAACTGACTGGAGTATTCCTTTAAACTGCTAGTTTCTCAACATAGCAGACACTTTACAGTGATATCAATATATTTGCAGGTATTGTAAATTTCGCTATACAGTTTGAAACGATTCATTTCGATTTGACATTTAAATTTATTTATTTAAGTTTTTTTTATTATACATTGCATTAAATTCATGTAATAAATTTAGTGGTTTTTTTCACATTCCTGTTGGTATTTTTTCTAATTGAATATATATATGTTTTCCGAATATTGTTACAAATAATATGCACAGTTGTATATTAAATATATTTGCAGTTTATCAGTTTTCATTGTGATTTGATGAATTAACCTGCTTGTTTGGCTGGTGGTATCATCATGGCCCTGTACTTCCATGTCGTTTTAAATGGTTACAGGCAAATTTGCACACCTATTTCCCAAATTGTCCTGAAGAACTTTATAAAAATTAGTTAAAGTATTAAATTATTATGGCTATGTCCAGAAGAAATTTTGATAAAACTGGCAATTGTCCTGAAGATTTCAAAGTCTAGCTGAAACACTAATATGGTTTAATGGTCAATTGTCATGTGACAATTATTATTTTCCCATTAACTCACGTCAACTCACTGTAATTTTCCTATTAACTCACGTCAACTCACCGTAATTTTCCCATTAACTCACGTCAACTCACCATAATTTTCCCATTAACTCACGTCAACTCACCATAATTTTCCCATTAACTCACGTCAACACCGTAATTTTCCCATTAACTCACGTCAACTCACCGTAATTTTCCCATTAACTCACGTCAACTCACCGTAATTTTCCCATTAACTCACATCAACTCACTGTAATTTTCCAATTAACTCACCGTAATTTTCCCATTAACTCATGTCAACTCACCGTAATTTTCCCATTAACTCACGTCAACTCACTGTAATTTTCCCATTAACTCACGTCAACTCACTGTAATTTTCCCATTAACTCATCATAATTTTCCCATTAACTCACGTCAACTCACCGTATGTTTTTATTGTTACAGTATAACTCACGTCAACTCACCGTATGTTTTTATTGTTACAGTATAAGGACCAGATCTAGATGTTTTTGTTGTGTTGTCTCCTGTTGCGTTACTTTCATTTTCTTTGATCTTCTTAAGGCGATCTTCTTTTTGTATCAATTCTGTTTCTAATTTCCTTTTATCTAATCCTAACAAATCTTTTACTCTTGTTCGACTTGTATTTTCAATCAATTTGCATATTTCTTCTATATCAATTTTTAACTGAAAAAAGAAATAAGAAAAAATTGAACATTTATAATGACATTGGCAGACATTTTTCCCACACCAACAGACTTTGTGCATCCGTAGTAAAGGGTCACCTAAGGTCATATGAATAGGCACGTATATCTTAGTACAGACAGGAATTTATGTTCGAGATGTGTTTTCATGAAAATAAAAGAGAATGAATGGACTTTTGCTTTAAAACTTTATAATTAGTGTTAATTTATGTTTTAATATACTTCTTGTAAAAAATATCTGGACAAAAAAAATCATCAAAATCAACCACATTATTCTTTTAAATTTTTTGTGGAGTTAATAATTTTTAATCCAAAATTAATATTAGAATGTCATGACATCATATTCAATGAAATAATATACATTTATTGCATGCTGGTAAGGGAAATATGATACTTGTGGATGAATAAATTTTCATATTTCCTGTACCCGCATGCTATAAATGTTTTATTATACCAAATGAAACCAAGAAAACATACATATGTAAAATACTGCTGGCAAACATATTCGAAGTCCATTGGAACTATTTTAAAACCACTTGGTAAGGGTTGCTGCCTTTTCCTGTCAAAGAATGATAACTCTGGCAGGAAATGGTGGAATATGGTTTCTCTAATTCTTGTTCAATTTCCACACTTCTCAACCCATGTGAGAAAAAAATCGATAATCAACGTGTGGATCACTTTGTTCTCAGTCGCTGATTGGTCCATTACGAATTACGTAATTTTCTATGCTCATCTTAGCAATGTTTAAAAATGTAAACAAATCTCTTATAGTTTTTTAAATAAAGGATGAAAAGTATTAACATTTTTAAAATTTGATGTAAAAAGGGCAATAACTCCAAGATAAGTAATCAGATTTTCTTCAAAATTGCAGGGTAGTTAGATCTTGACATGCTGCACATGTTTGCTGTTTAAACTTAACATCTATCTCTTATAGTTTTTGAAATAAAAAACGAAAAGTCTTAAAATTTTGAAAAGTTGATGAAAATAGGCAATAACTCCATTGATGAAAATAGGCAATAACTCCATTGATGAAAATAGGCAATAACTCCAAGATAGGTAATCAGATTTTCTTCAAAATTTCAGGGTAGTTAGATCTTGCTGTGCTGATCATTTTTACCCTGTCAGATTTCTGATATTATTAATGATTTTGAGTTATTACCAAAAACGTGCAATTTTACCATATATGTTCTATTTTTAGTACCAGCAGCCATGCTTGTTGGCCGAATGGAATCAAATGAAGAAGTTTTATAGAGGATCTTACATAGATGCTTCATGCCAAGTTTGGCTCCATTTGGCCAAGCAGTTTCAGAGGAGAAGATGTTTTTAACATTAGCCAATCAGAAACAAGAATTGCCCTTGGTGGCCATATTTGTTGGCGGAATGGGACGAAATGAAGAAACTTTATAGAGGACCTTATATAAATGCTTTCTGCCAAGTTTGGTTCCATTTGGCCCAGTTGTTTCAGAGGAATAGATTAAAATATGAAAAAGTTAACGGACGGACAACAGACGACGGATGCCAAGTGATGGCAATACCTTACATGACCCTTTGGGTCAGGTGAGCTAAAAAATTACTTAGTAGAATTCTTTGGAGTATTCTGAAGTATCTTGACAAATCGATTCTATATTTGAATTGGAAATGTACTCTGGAAGCAAACATGTGACATACTGTCTTTACTATAACATCATGTGACATACTGTCTTTACTATAACGTCATGTGACATGTCTAATATGAAGCAATGTCTTAACCACTGACGTTTACGACGGAAATAAATACATTTGCAGATTTTAAGTTTATATTAATTCAATACATTAGC
Source organism: Gigantidas platifrons (assembly GCA_002080005.1). Taxonomy (NCBI): domain Eukaryota; kingdom Metazoa; phylum Mollusca; class Bivalvia; order Mytilida; family Modiolidae; genus Gigantidas; species Gigantidas platifrons. The sequence continues at coordinate 99,312 of MJUT01036435.1, read as the reverse complement.
ACAATCAAAATAATTTATTTTTTAATACATAGTTTTTTATGATTATTTTTATTGTGATTTTGCTAAAAACTGAAAACAGAGTCTAGCAATATTATGCAAAGCTTTATTATACATGACAATGTTTTTTTACACAATTACCACAAATTTTGGAAACAAAAAATACAATAGAACTTCGCTGCCTCGAACTCGAAATCATTAAATTATTAAGTTTTTGTTTCTGGACTCTGGTCTCATGTTCTGGGCTCACTTTCTAGACACTGTTGGATTTGGATAAGGAATGGGCATATAAGAAATTAGTATAGGACGAAGTCCCAACTATGATAGAATTACATGTAGCAATATTTTGATTCCAGATCCATATCACTAATGGATTAAATTCCTTGCACCAGAAATGACGCAACGGAAACCAATACAGGGTTACTGCTGCAGAAATTCGGATGCGCAGTAATCTGGAACTACTTCCGGTTATGAATGTTAAAAAATGACTCAAAGTTGCAGTGTGTTCTAGCCCATTAAACATATACCATGGGACTGACAATATCATTAAACAGAGTTTAATTTCTTCCTCCTTCTATTTGCTATGAAATTGAGACGTCGAGTACCGGATTATACAACACCGGACGTGGTGCAGTCTACAGGAGGGGGCAGGTCCCCGTTTTGGCGAAAAAACCTTTAAAAACAATGGAAAATTTGGGTTTGGGGCCCCCTATTTGCCCCCACTTTTGAGAAATTCTGGATCTGCCCCTAATCCCTTTTGGATTCGAAGCCAGAGTTGTTTTCTGATATTGCCTGCCTCAGCTGTGGCTGAACAGAAGGAACAGCCTATCAAAACGCCCATTAGAACTCTCTCTTATTTTCAAGTCTGTGGAGTTTGTGAATGATGGAAAGGGGATTTCTTTCAAAAACAGATTTAAAGGGCATATAAATTGGTGAAAGGTAAGAAATTTTAACATAATTTGAATGGATGAAATTATTTAGCTAGTCAAAATGACTCGTTTATGCATGGGAAAGTCTGTACACAGATGTGAAGTGGTCGACCCAACATGTGTCCGACTTTGGATTTTCATGCTGTTTTACTTTGGTTCGTGTATGATACCTCAGCAGTTCGGAGGCCTACACTAACAATTGGGATCTCTTTGGAAAGGAAAATTACTCGACTTTCGACTGGTGAAAACATTTTTTGAAAATATTAAGGCGTTCCAAAGTTACGATAAATTTAACACGACCACTTAAAAAAACGGAAGCGAGTTCCTCCCCTTGTTGTATTTTATAGTAAATTTTTTTTCGGACGCATCTAGCCCCTGTGGGAAATATCAGAAAACAACTCTGGCTTTGAATCCCAAAAGGGATTAGATCTGCCCCCGGTCTACTTTGAAAAACAAATTATAGGTCCATATATCTGACTTAATATTGTTTAAAAAAAATTATCAGACTTCATCCCAAGTTAGGTTACACCTATTATCATATTACTATATTTTGGAAAATTTATGCATGTGACAGAGAAGTCAGAATAGAAACAAAAATATTTTTATATATAATGATTTTAATTGATTTTTGGTGTTTTAACGCCACTTTCAACAATATTTCAGCTATATCATGGCGACCAGTTTTAGTGGTGGAGGAAGCCGGAGTACCCGGAGAGAACCACCGACCATGAGCAGGGGTGGATCCAGAATTTCAAGCTAGGGGAGGGGGGTGCACTTAAAAATTTGTTGGGGTATTTTATGTGAAAAATCCCAATTTTACACAAAAAAAAATCATATTTTTTCCAATTTTGGGGGGGGGGCGTGCCGGG
>MJUT01036435.1:46664-58928 GCA_002080005.1 Gigantidas platifrons | reverse complement strand
TCAGAATCTCAACTGGTGAACTTTTAGCTCCAGGCCCTGTCGACGACGCTTGGTATAGTAGGTTGCCAAGCCCCGTGGACATGGACACTCCGTCAACCAACTGGAACGAGGAGGTTCCAAAAGGGGATGAAGCGATGCTCCATCTCGCAGCAGGTGTGCTACGAAAAGGGGTTGAATTGACGGTGGAGAAATGAAGAAAATTTAATTTCTTGGGGATAATGAGAGAAATTTTAACCAGTGGTGAATTTCGTAAAGGTCCAAAAACTCAGATGAGAAGCAGCTGAGTGACCCCCAAGGAATTTGCAAGTGGCTTGTAATTATCATTATCTTGGATGGGTTATAACATGGAAATATTTGAAGCAAGGGTTTTGGGGAAAAATGTTAGTTTTTGGTTGAAAAATCACTAATTTTGAGAATTTTGTCTTGTTTACATGATAACTTTAGTAAACATGGATAGATTTGAATAATCTTTGCATGTGGCTTGTAAGTATGTTATACATTAAGACTGCATGGCTGCTTTCTATAAATATATAAAGCTAAATATTATGCAAGTGCGGGGGGATACGTCGCGCATTCATGCGCTAGGCGGTTCCTTTATTTCCCTTTGTGAATTAATGTTTATTTTTCATGTTTAAGTTAGTTCTTGGATATTTATTCCGAATTTAAGCATTTTAAGACCAAACTTTTGTACTCGTTAACTATAAAACATGTAGTTAAAATCTATAATTGCCACAATTAATTGAATGTCAAAGGTTGACAGCAAATCATTTATAAAATAATATGATTTTCCATTATGTAACTGGGATTCCTTAGATTTAACATCTCAAACTAGAACACTGTAGATTATTTATAGTCCAATAACAGTGAAATATGTCTAAACTGAACCTCCTTGGGACCAAGTTTTGTGTTCAGAATAGACAGGTGTTCAGTTTATACAGGTTAATTAAGATTTTGTACATTAAGGCTTTATTTATAGTTCAGTTAAGTTTCACTGTATTGTTTATGCAGTTAAGAAATAAGACTAATCTATATGGTGTGAATAGATTTTCCACTGTGCTAGGGGTAATGTGTATTGGTGTTTAACACCACTTTCAACAATATTTCTGTTATATCGTGGTGGTCAGTTTTACTGTCAGAGGAAAACAGAGCTGCATGTAAAAAATAGTAAATTAGTAAATTTGAGAAACCACGTTTATAAAGTTTTTCTTTATTTTTAGAACCAACACTTTGTTTGAACAGAGCTAAACTGATTGAAGAGGTAAAATATTAACAGATTTTGAAATTATTATTTATCCAAAAAAAATATATTCAATGAGGAACTAAATTCAAGTAATTAAATTACAAATAGAATATAAACTTTCCAAAGTTCCTTTGTTGATACATCGAATCCAAGATGGCCACTGTTAGTAAATATAGAAATTTCGTGAACCAACATTATTTCTAAGATGGCCATGGAAACATGGAAATTTCATGAAGGTTCAATGTTTATTCTAAATCAGATAGAAATTTAACAGAAGTACAATGTAGAATAATTAGGCTTGTTATTTATATGTTGTTTTTTTCTTTTTTTGTGGAACATGTCGCCCAATTCTGTCATTTTCAACATGTAAAAATGTGCACTAGTTTATGAATAATCATCAATGCTTAATTGTATTTAACAGAAACAGGGAATCAGAGCTAAAGTACAAACAGAAGACAAAAATGAAATTGACACTTTATTCTTTGACAGACGAACAGCAGTTGGCAACAATGGAAAAACACTGGTACGTTCTTTAATCTAGGGGTCGTAATCGTATGGTAGTTGGATTTACAACTACCTGTGTATGCAGTGCCTATCACCACTAACGCTGTGAATTCGAAACCCACTCAGACGATGTGTATGCAGTGCCTATCACCACTAATGCTGTGAATTCGAAACCCACTCAGACGATGTGTACGCAATACAACATTATGTGATAAAGTTTGTCAGTGACTTGCGACAGGTCGATGGTTTTCTCCAAGTACTCCAGTTTCCTCCTCCAATAAAACTGACCGCCACGAAATAACTGAAATATTGTTGAAAGTGGCGTTAAGCACTATAAACCTAAGCCATCAACATTTTTGTGCCTGTCCCAAGTCAGGAACTAGATTTCAATCAGCTTATAACACATTTTTTTTCTTTCATTAATGATTTGAGGTTAGAGGATGACTTTTTCTGTTTAGACTTTTCTTTTGATAAATCCAATAAGAGTTTTTACTTTGCATAAAATAATCAGTTATGTTAAAAAAAAATCAATGAAAAATATATTTTGCATATACTGATAAATCATTTCTTCCTAGAGTTTGAATCCTGTTCATGGCGCGGTATACTCAATACAAAATTATGTGATAAATTTGTCAGTGACTTGTGGCAGGTCAGTGGTTTTCTCCGGGTATTCCAGTTTCCTCAACCAATAAAACTGACCACCCTGATATAGCTGAAATACTGTTGAAAGTGGTGTTAAACACCATAAAACCTATTAATCTATCATTTCCATTTTTGTTATAGGTTGTTTGTTGTGAGGGGAATGCAGGCTTCTATGAGATCGGTTGTACAGTGACACCATTGGAAGCTGGTTATTCTGTCCTAGGATGGAACCATCCAGGATTTGCTGGCAGTTCTGTAAGTTCCTTTAAAAAATTTACTGTGTAGTAGTATCTTTCTTGTAGCTTAAACAAAAAACAAATATTAAGATAGTAAAAATGTATTGTTGTTTCTTGGGAAAAACACATCATTACTACTTAACTTTTTATTAAGCCATAACACACAATTATGGCCTTCATTAAAAATAAATATTCATAATTATATAATTTAATTATTTCCTAAAGCCAGAAGGGTTGATTGAAATTACTCTTTCAAGATTTGATAATCATGAATTTTTACTTTTCGTGAATGACATAATGGACTAATGGTATTATTATTCGGCACTAGGCCCCAAAGGAAAATAACAAGTAAATAGTTTGATATGTAGTTATGCACCATATTACACAGTTATTTGCCACATGCATATTCTCCAACAATAATTAGTGTAACATGCAGTATGCTGCAGGAATTAGTAATTATTTCTGGACACAGACAAAAAAATCGGTAAAATAAGACACATTGGGTCTAACACCAGGAGAGTTGCAAGATCGTAAAATCTGTGACACCCAGCCCAAGGGCTGTCACAGATTTTCAATGTTGCACCTTTCACAGGTTTGACCCTTTTTCTCACCCCTTTCTACCATGTCAATGTTTGTTTACTTTAAGTAAATAATAGGGTGCTTTCCCTTATTAGTAACTACATTGTACATGTATAGTAAATGAAACAATTACCTCCCTTTGACCAAGGTTGAATAAATTTTTACATGTATTTATTGCTGTTGTAGTAGCATTTAAGGATACAGTCTATAGATGCATTTTATCAGCATTTATTTGAAAAGCATTTAAGATATAGACGAGACATGAATGTATATCGATAAATTAACAATTTACTTCAACAATGGAAAACAATTTGGTGGGAAAATGTTCATGTAGCATGTGTTGGGGGCCCGGGTGGCTCAATGAGTTAGGTCGTTGGATCTAACAACTCATACAAGCCTATCACCAATATGGCGTGGGTTCGCGCCTGGCTTTGTAAATTGCAAAAAAGGGTGCACTCAACTCTCAGTCGCAAGTGATAAAGTTTACCAGTTGCTTGCCCATGGTCGGTGGTTCTCTCCTGGTACTACGGCTTCCTCCACCACTAAAACAGGTCGCCATGATATAGCCGAAATATTGTTGAAAGTGGCGTTAAAACTCCAAAAATCAAAATCAAATCAAATTCAAGGGATGAGAAAGTTATTTCTGACTCTGTTACTATAGTAAAGTATGATAATGTAAACAGTACATGAATGATGTAGGTGTTATGTTACTATAGTAAAGTATGATAATGTAAACAGTACATGAATGATGTAGTTGTTATTATTGTAGGGTGCACCACTTCCTGATCAGGAACAGAATGCTATAGATACTGTTATGCAGTATGCCATCAATAAGTTAGGTTTTATGCCAGACAATATTGCCTTATTTGCCTGGTCAATAGGAGGATACTCAGCCACGTGGGCAGCTATGAATTATCCTGATGTTAGCTTTGTAGTAAGTCATTTTCTTGTTTTCAAAAAGTGAAACTGGACTATAAAACCCTAATTTTATCACTTTTATGTCTGATGACCGTATTGGTGATGTAATGGTTAGTGTGGTTGCCTCGACTTCGGTAGATCGTGGGTTCGAGTATCGATCAGATTAAATCAAAGACAATGAAATTGATACATTGTATTTGTTGTTTCTCAGCTAAGCATGCAGCATTAAGGAGAAAGAGCAAAGACTGGTTGGCTCGGAATCAGGTTAATGTGTCCGAGTGGGGCGACATGTCTATCCGCAAACTGTTGTTTCAGTGAGCTAGCAGTATAAAAATACAACTAAGCATGTTGGTCTAGTACAAAGAGGACCTCATCATCATCTCATTGAAAATTAACTTGCTCTCTCCATGATATAGCTTATTACACATATTATTTTCAGGGCCCGGGTGGCTCAATAGTTGGATTACCTAACAATTCATACAAGCACATCACCAATACGACGTGGGTTCGTGCCCGGCCTTGTAAATTACAAATGGTCGGTGGTTCTCTCTGGGTACTCTGGCTTCTTCCACCACTAAAACTGGTCACCATGATATAGCTGAAATATTGCTGAAAGTGGCATTAAGTACAATAAATCAATCAATCAATTAAATCATTTTATTTTCACGGAGGTTTTCAAATTATGTTTCGTTGCTATAGGTAGTTTTCACTGTACATGTATTTGAATGTAGATCAACTCTTATTGTATAATTTATTATAAAACTTATCATTATAAACCAGGTTTGGCAAACAATCAACCAATAAAAATTTGAATAATGGAATCTATAAACTTTTCCTGAAGCGAGAATGGTAATAGACCTAATTGTTTATCGAATTGTTCCAAGAAATGATTCCTAAAATAGATTTAAGCAGGAATGGTATATAATATGTCAGTGTTTATGGAATTGTGACAAGAAAAGTTTGTAATTTATGATATTTTATTTTTAGATTTTAGATGCAACTTTTGATCATGTTTTACCTTTAGCAGAATCAAGAATGCCAAAATCTTTCAGTAAGTAGCAAGCTTCATGCAGACAAATCAGTGTGATGTATAGAAAAGGATTCTGCAAAAAATGTAAACATTTACATATGTATAAGTAGAATATGGAATATGACATAAAGCCTGCTATATTTATAACACATGTCATTCCTCACATGTGGAAAACACTTTTATGACCACATCATTTCACTTACAGATGTCTAGTGCGGGCCCTTAAAAACTAGTTTAACCTACCTTTTTTTATATTGAATTACCAATTCCAACAATCAATAGCAATATAACTGCATCGATGGTGTAAATGGTACTGTACATCGTGAGATCACGTCCCAGTCGGGTCAAATCAAAAACCTGAAAATTGGTACTTGCTGCTTCTCCATTAAGCACGCAGCATTAAGTAGTAAGAGCAAAGACTGGTTGGCACCTAATCAAGATAATGTGTCTGAGAGGAGCTACAAGTCTACCGGCGAACTGTTGTTTCAGTGAGCTAGGACTATATATATATCTAATTATAATGTAGTTGTTTAATATCCCTGGTTTGTGATTGCACAATGCTGTAATTTTCATGGTATCAATTCCACGGTTGAAAATAATGAAATATTTTAGACGATTGCCGCTTAAGTCATCTTGTCAACAATGTAGCAATACACATGATTACATTTGAATGGAGATAATTGAATTGTATTTGAATATTTCACGGCATCAATTGTCGATTTAATGTTGTAATTTTCACCAATTCCACGGTTGAAACAGCATGAAATATATTTTATTTTATTTTAGCTGATTACCGCTTATGTCATCTTATCAATAATACGGAAATATACATATATGATGTATGTATGTCTATCCTACACATGATTACATTAGAATGGAGATAATTGTATTGTATTTGAAATTTCACGGCATCAATTGTCGATTTAATGGTTGCAAATATCCGTTTACTGGCTCCGCTAACACGTCGCCAGTAAACTCAATTTGCGACCATCAAATCCAAATTGATGCCGTGAAATTTTCAAATACAATACAGTTATATCCTAAGTAAACCTGTTGGTTTAGTACAAATCGAACATCATCATGATCTCATGGATCTGTAACTTGTTCTCAATGTAAGATTGAAGTAATGCTCACTTTGCATTAAAAAATGATCACTCACGCAATAGTAATACAGTGGAACCTGTCTAATCCGACACACCAAGGGACCAGTGAAATGTGTCAGATTGTACAGGATGTCGTAATACTCAGGTTTTATTTTAGTTAACATAAATATTTGGGACCATAGATCTTTGTCGGATATCGGATTGCACTGTATAATCTTTTTGTGGTGAATTGGACGTGTGGCATTTTGAACATTGTCCAGTCTAACACAGAAATAATACTTGATACACAAATATAGACCTTACTTGTCCCACCAACAAGAATTATTAGTAGGGAGAGGTTATGCATGGGAAGTCAACTCACCTGGAAATATAGTTCAAAGAGTGTATGTGAAGGAAAATATGTACCATATAGGGGGAAAGTTTGGCAAGTGTGAATTGTTGCAATTTGGGAAGAGAAATTGTATGAATTTGTTTTTTTTTTATTGTAGTGATCATGATAACATTCTCTTCCAATTTTTATTTGAGTTTCTATTTTGAAAACATAAATATTGGCTTTTTTGCATGAAATGTGGAAGTTTTTGTTTTCTTTTTCAGATGTTTTAACAAAGTTAACAATAAATAATTATCTTAATTTAGAAAACAGTCAACAATTATGCAGGTAAGTGTTGTATTTCACTGCAATGCCAGCCATCCAAGATGGCGATCATTTCTCTAAAAGATATAAATTTCTTTAAATGGTCAAAACTTTTTAGTGGAATGAATTTTTGTTGAAATTTTGTCATTTGTTTTTTGTGGGATTTTTTTGTGTGTGTGCCATTTGATGTATAGAATTTCATTACCTAGATACAGGGATATCATCATAAAATGTGTGAATCTGTAAAAAGTATTTTTTGTTTGTTTGTTTCAGATATCCAGGTCCTATTCTGTTGATTAGAAGATTAGAAGATGAAATGATAACAACACAGTAAGAACATTTAAGGAATATTTGAAATTGTTGAACAGGTTATACGATATAACCTGGTTTGGGTCATTTTACGCTTAAAGCGTAAACTGACTCAAACCATGTTATGCAAGTATAACCTGTTCAGCAATTTCAAATATTCCTTATAATTTAATTTTTACTACAAAATTTAATGATTCCTCGATTTTAATTACGATTATTTCATGCGACTATTTGAATTTATCGCTGGCGGATGAACAAGTTGGTGATGTCACAATACCAACCCAGGTTATCGAGTATAGCCAAAATTTTCTCCAGACGGATTAGCCCATCAGATTGAAATATTCAAATCAAATTAAAATAGTTGCATATAAATTATAAATATTTATCACATTTTTTAATGACTAATATGTATTATTATATAGATGCCCATAAATTACTCAGATTTCACAGTCAAATAAAAATGTTTATTTCGCCATGACATGACAGTACCAACATCATCATAATCGCAAATATCATTGGGCATCCGACAGTGATAATAAAAAGACGTTGAAAAATCAAACTAATAGGTACGCAGGAGTACTTGTGCTATAATTATTTGCAAAACTAAAAACCATACATTCGCATTACGGGCCATCATGGTCATGATCGTATGGTAGTTGGATTTACAACTACCTATGCAATTTGCGCTATTACCACTAACGTTGTGAGTTAGAATCCGGGTCATGGTGAGGTGTACTTGATGCAACATTATGCGATAAAGTTTATCGGTGACTTTCGTCAGGTCAGTGGTTTTCTCCAGGTACTCCGGTTTTCCTAACCAGCAAAACTTTCAGAAAACATAACAACAGGATCAGATACAAGTTTTACAACATCTCCTCCTTTATATGTACTATATATACATATTTAGTTAAGCATACATGTTAATAATAAATACGGGACCCGGGTGGCTCAACGAGTTAGGTCGCTGGATATAACAACTCATACAAGCCTATCACCAATACAGCGTGTGTTCCCGCTCGTCTTTGTAAATTACAAAAAAGGGTGCACTCGACTCACAGCAAGTGATAAAGTTTACCAGTTGCTTGCCCATGGTCGGTGGTTCTCTCCGGGTACTCTGGCTTCCTCCACCACTAAATCTGGTTGCCATGATTTAGCTGAAATATTGTTGAAAGTGGCGTTAAAACGCCAAAAATCAAATCAAATCAATAATAAATACACGAAATATGCCTAATGTCAAATCGAACACACCTTTAAGATAATTGGACCATATAGAACACATCTAGTTTGAAATATTTGATTATCTACTTCTGCAAAAACTACATCGATGGTGTAATGGGTAGTGTGCTTGTCTTGAGTGTGGTAGATCGTGGTTTCAAACCCTGTTGGTGTCAACCAGAGGCTATAAAATTGGTATTTGCTGCTTCTCCCCTTAACACATAGCATAAGAAGTAAGAACAAAGACTAGTTGGCTAGGAATCAGGATAATGTGTCTCACTGGAGCACCAAGGACTGTTGTTATAGTGAGCTAGCACTATGAAAATCATCATCTCATCGAATATAATATGTTTGGTCTCGCCATAATATAGCTGAAAAATTGCTCACAACAATTATTTACTCACTCCTTAAGGTTTTTGAGTTTGACTCTCACTTGTGTTGAAGTGCAATGAGAACAGTATTATATGGAATCTAGTTTATCAGTGACTTGCAACAGGTTGATAGTTTTCCTAAGATGCTGAGTGTTAAATTTCATCTTGTACAACAATTTCTTGTAGCAACTCCATAAATACTGTGTGTACTTTATGCAATCATATTACATGATGAAGACTGTCAGTGACGTGTGGCACATCAGTTTTTCTCCTGATACTCAGCTTTCCTCCACCAATAAAACTGACCACTACGATATAACTCAGATATCATTGAAACTGATATTTAATTCCTCGATTCAAATATTTATTGTCTTGAAACTGATATAAATTTGTGAAGAACAAAAAATAAAAAGAAACGAACAAACACACAATTTAAAAAAAAGCATGGCATGTCTGTGATAAATGTAACTACCCATAATGCTAATTTTATTGTAGGCATGATGGTAGAGTTTTAGAGAGTAACCGTGGAAATTATTTATTACAACATATACTTCAATATAGGTAATTATCGCTATTTTGTTTATTTTCCCTTTGGTGTTTAAAACCAATATATTTCATATCACGTAAGCGCTGAGATGATATCAATTATCGCTAATCGCTAAGCGTTGTCAAGGACGCACGTAGTAATATCGCTGTTTTCTAATATGACTTTATAATGACGTCACGTTACCAAATCCTTGATAAACATACTATCATAGCGATAAAATAATTAAAGATGTTTTTTAAAACTCGAGGACGTTTCTCAGTCATCTCGTTTTTAAAAACATCGTTAATCACTTAATAATAACTTGTAGAAATCAGTTTACTTTTACAGGTGTTAATTACGAAATAAAAACGTAGATATCAAATTTTGTGAGGACGATATATTTCTGGAATATCCTTCATCAGGTATGCTCAAAGCCAAAATATTTGAAAGTCAAATAATTCAAAAATCTTTGTGAGCAGAAAAAGCAGATATGATAGCCAAAATTGGTTAAGGAAAATAAAGAAAGTTTAAAAAGTGATGGTCAACAATTCCACCAATATCAACAAATCTATCAACTATTTGTTACCTCAAATTATTAAACATAAACAAAGACCAAGATTAACGGCATTGGGACAAGCACAAAAATATGGTGTGGTTATATCGGTCAACATTTTAGAACCTGAACTGTTTCTGACAATTAATGTTCATATTTTTTTTCTCGATGTAATAACACACTGTAATTGTATTGTGATTGGGGTCCCGGGTGGCTCAATGAGTTAGATCGTTGGATCTAATAACTCATACAAGCCTATCACCAATACGACGTGGGTTTGCGCCCAGCTTTGTAAATTACAAAAAAGGGTGCACTCGACTTGCAGCCGCAAGTGATAAAGTTTACCAGTGGCTTGCCCAGGGTCAGTGGCTCTCTCCGGGTACTCCGGCTTCCTCCACCACTAAAACTGGTTGCCATGATATAGCTTAAATATTACTGAAAGTGGTGTTAAACACCAAAATTCAAATTCAGATTCAAATTCCAATCAATCTTAACAAACAAAAGTTAGTGATGAGACTTTTGTATAAATACATATATGTTATAACTATTATCTATATGTTATGTTATTTATCTGTTACAGATACCCAAACATAGTTGATGAGTCAACATTTAGTGTATTGTCTAACTGGTTAAGTAAACCTCTATCACATCAAGGTAAATTATTTAAAGGTAACATGCTTCCATCTTATAAAGGTGGGGTAATTCTTACTCTACCTATTATCATCACGCTATTTACTGGTCACATTTTTGTGTTAAATGTCAGTTGACATCATACATTTTGAAATATTTCAATAAAATGAAACGACAAATGGAAATGTTACTACATGGTATCTCCCTCTCAAGGGAGACCACCTCTCTTATAAGGCCAGTTTATTATTGCAGAAGGGGATGGCCTTATATTAAAGAGGGGAACTACTGTACATGGATGATCTTCAACATTTTGAGGGATTTTTGTTATACGTGTATTTAAGAAATAAATCATGGAAGCCAGAATTGTTGGGAGTTTTAACATGGATTGGCAGATAAAATTTACTAATATCTGCCAATCCATGTTAAAACTCAAAACACATTCTGGCTTCCATGATTTATTTCGATTCTGATATGTCTAAGAGTACAAATACGGTAGTATACTTTGATTGGAAGACGGTAATTTATATTTACGTTTGCGGAAAATGTCGTACACAATTTATGCTGCCAATGGAAAAGTCAGTCACATTCACCAGTGCATGTGCTAATGATATTATATCGAATGGATAACTCGCTCGTTTGTTAACAAATCGAAAGAAGGAGGTCATGTTAGAATTGGTAATTCAGCATTGCTGCTAGGGCCAATTCTGCTTTCTTATTGACTTAAATTTTCAATCTCTTCTTCTGATAAACAACATATGTGATAGAAGTTTTCATGGTAAGAATGTTCTTTATATTTTCCTGTACACACATTTTGTGTTTTATCTGTTGATCTAAAATCCAAGCTTGCTGTCACCATGGAACCTTATTGACAATTGAAAAAAAAATTGTCAGAAACCAGTTACTTGATTGAACCCAAGCAGTATCTTATATGATTCTTTACATATGTAGTTATATATATTTCATTCAACTTCTGACTGAAAACTTTTGTTTTCAGAAGAACTGTGTGGATTTTTTTTTTTCAGAACTATTTGACAGTGATCTATGTTTGATTTTTGTTTCAGAAGAACATTTTGACAGTGATCTATGTTTTTATTTTTCAGAAGAACTTTTGACAGTGATCTATGTTTTATTTTCAGAAGAACATTTTGACAGTGATCTATCTTTTTTTTATTTTTCTGAAGAACATTTTGACAGTGATCTATCTTTTTTTTATTTTTCAGAAGAACATTTTGACAGTGATCTATGTTTTATTTTTCAGAAGAACTATTGACAGTGATCTATGTTTTTATTTTTCAGAAGAACTATTTGACAGTGATCTATGTTTTTTTTTTCAGAAGAACATTTTGACAGTGATCTATGTTTTATTTTCAGAAGAACATTTTGACAGTGATCTATCTTTTTTTTATTTTTCAGAAGAACATTTTGACAGTGATCTATCTTTTTTTGATTTTTCAGAAGAACATTTTGACAGTGGTCTATGTTTTTATTTTTCAGAAGAACTATTGACAGTGATCTATGTTTTTATTTTTCAGAAGAACATTTTGACAGTGATCTATGTTTTTATTTTTCAGAAGAACTATTTGACAGTGATCTATGTTTGATTTTTTTTCAGAAAAACATTTTGACAGTGATCTATGTTTTTATTTTTCAGAAGAACATTTTGACAGTGATCTATGTTTTTATTTTTCAGAAGAACTATTTGACAGTGATCTATGTTTTTATTTTTCAGAAGAACATTTTGACAGTGATCTATGTTTTTATTTTTCAGAAGAAC
>MJUT01036435.1:4530-46499 GCA_002080005.1 Gigantidas platifrons | reverse complement strand
GTTTTTATTTTTCAGAAGAACATTTTGACAGTGGTCTATGCTCATCACTGATTAAGTCATACAATAGAGATAACACAGACACATTTCCATGTCTTATTGGTAAGTACAGTCGAACCTTAAAGGGCACCTGTATATAAAGGTCATATTATCAGCTTCCCATGAGTGCCCTATATATAGTAGTTTTACTGTATATGTATGCACATTTATTTAAGAATTTAATGCATTTTGTTGTAGTTTTATTGGCGTGTAAAAGCGTGGACCGAAGCACATTTTGTATGAAGCGCATCTATAAAGGTGCAAAAAACCGCATTCAATTCTTATAATTCCATTTAAATCACACCAAAATTTAATATAGTTGAATTTTTCGTTGTGAATTTTATTTGTGTTAGATTATTTGCTGTTGGAAATTACTACGCCATTGATTGTTTACATCTGACGTCGTCATGGAGGCACGTGCAAGTTCGGGTTTGAATTTTATTGAGATGTAAAACATCTCTTTTATTTTCATATGACCACTTCATAACCAATCATTTTGTAACATTTCAATGAAAAACGGAAGTAATGTAATTATATATAGAATAAGTAACTGTTTTTATCAGTAATGTCATAATATATTTGCGTCACACTGACAGATAATTTTCAGTATCAGAGCCTGTTCGTTGATACTGAAAATATAACTTGACAAGATCAAAGGAATAATAGAATCTAACACCTGTCATCGGTGTTTGATTATTTTTCTTACACAGACATCCCCCAAATTAGCGAAAGTAGCACGCCATGTTAGAATCGTATTTATGTATAAATACGTAGTTCGAAATGCATGAGTGATCTAATGGTTATCCTCGTACCTCAAGTGCGGTAGATCCTTGGTTCCATCTGCGATCAGGTTAAAGCAAAGACGATAATTAGGTTTACGACTACTTCTCTCCTAAGGGCAAAAATAAAAATATGTGTGTTTAGGGTTTCATCCCTAAAAAAAATAGGGTAGGTAGGTAGGTAGGAATTTATTTATTTTTTCAAAATATTTTTACATTAAGTTAATGGGGAAGAAATCCAAAGTTTAACAGTGCTTAAGCCAAAATGACCATAAAAATATTAGGGTAGGCATTTTTGATAGCAAAAAAATAGGGTAGGTAGGGAAACCCTAAACACACATTTGTTTTTTGGTCTAAGTATGCAGCATTAAGGAGTAAGACCAAAAACTTGTTGGCTCGGAATAGGGATAATGTGTCTGAGTGGAGTGACTTGTCTACCTGCCAACTGTTGTTTCGGTGAACTTATAAAAATCCAATCAAGCATGAACTTTAGATTAACCAATGAAAATACTGCAGAGAAAATCTTCACAGAATTTAATTAAAATGTCCAGTTGAACTTTAGATAAGAAATCTGTTCCTTTTACAGTTTTAATCAAATTTCATCACTAATGGTATTTTATTTAATTTCAGGAGAAGGGTTCTCTCAAGAGGAGAAGGAAAGAATGGCATTATTTTTGGTAAGAAATGAATGTCATATTAAAAATAAGCTTCATTACCGGGTGCTCAATTCACAATTCATGGAGGGGTTGGGTTATGGGTTCTAAGCACCACATTCAGTAATATTGTGGTAGTCAGTTTTTTTGGGAGAAAACTGAGGTACCCTTGGGAAACCACAAACCTAATGTTGCTGATAAAAACTTAATCAAATAAAGTTTTATCAAGTGCACCTTGCCATGGGCACAACTATGATCATCATAGACAACAATTTTATAGATAGATGTAAATCTAGCCATCAGTACCATAAGATCGCTGCCACGACACCCGTTATTGGCCATCTTGAATTTCCAAATGAAACAAAAATCATATAAAATGTTGAGGACAACCCAAGTAACATTTATTGTGTCGCCTGCATTACGCAGAGACGACATATAGGGATCACTATCTGTCGTCGTCGGCGTCACAAAATAATTTCTGTCACATTTTTCTCAGGAACCACACAGGCCAGCTTCTTGATATTTGGCACAGAGCATCAGTATGGAGAACTGTATCGTGTAAGACAGTTTCGAATCCGCCGCATGTCCACTTCCTGTTTGACGGAACTTAGAATATTTTTGATATCGAAACATTTGTCATAAAATAATTTCTGTCGCATTTTTTCTCAGGAACCACACAGGCCAGCTTCTTGATATTTGGCACAGAGCATCAGTATGGAGAACTGTATCGTGCAAGACAGTTTCGAATATGCTGCATGTCCACTTTCTGTTTGACGGAACTTAGAATATTTTTGATAACGAAAATTTTTTCATAAAATAATTTCTGTCACATTTTTCTCAGGAACCACACAGGCCAGCTTCTTGATATTTGGCACAGAGCACTTCATCAGTCAAAACTAACTATATCACAAAATTTAGAATAATATACTTTTTCATCATGATGTTACTTTCAATGATGAAGTAATCTAAAGAAAATAAGTTCGCAGGTGACACATGTCTTCCCTGGAAGACTTACCACTAAGTACCAAGTTTGGTTCTGATTGGTCCAATAGTTTGTGAGAAAAAATTTGAAATATGAAAAGTTAGCAGACGTAAAAGATGACAGACACAAAGTAATGACAATACCTCACATGAACCTTCCTCTAGATAAGCCGTCGTGGTCATGATCGTATGGTAGTTGGATTTATAGCTACATATGCAATCAGTGCCTATCACCACAAACGTTGTGAGTTCGAATCCCGCTCAAGCGAGATGTACTCGATACAACATTATGTGATAAAGTTTGTCAGTGACTTGCAACAGATCAGTGGTTTTCTCCGTGTACTCCGGTTTCCTCCACCAATAAAACTGACCGCCACTATTTAGCTGAAATATTGTTCAAAGTGGTGTTAAACACCATACTCTCCACCAGGTAAACTAAGGATAATAATTCCCTCATCTTTACAATCTCGTATTAAATAGAAATGACCACTTTTGCGAATGCACCTATTCTTTAGAATGGCACTTATTATACCCCTGCAACGAAGTTGTAGGGGGGTATATTGGTTTCACCATGTCCGTCCGTCTGTAGACAAATCCTATGTTGTACGATAACTTGAGTTGTGTTTCTTAGAATCTTTTAAAATTTTATCAGCTGTTTACTGGTGAAGAGAGAAGGATCCCTTTCATTTTTGACGATTTTCACTTTTGCCATTTTAAAGTTATTGGACTTGATATGATGGAAAATAGGATTTTTACCCTAGGTTGTATGATAACTTGAGTTGTGTTTCTCAGAATCTTTTAAAATTTTATTAGCTGTTAACTGGTGAAGAGAGGAGGATCCCTTTCATTTTTGACGATTTTCACTTTTGCCGTTCCAGAGTTATTGGACTTGATATGACGGAAAATAGGATTTTTACCCTATGTCGTATGATAATTTGAGTAGTGTTTCTCAGAATGTTTTGAAATTTTATCAGCAGCGTACCGGTGAAGAGAGGGGGATCCCTTTTATTTTTGGTCAGAACAATCAGTAATGTTTTGGTTATGGAAATAGGTTGGACAGATGTGGGGATATATCTTAGTTAGCTGTGCTCACAGTAATACTAGTTTTTATTTATTAGTCCCCCACCGACGAAGTAGAAGGGGACTATAGGTTTGCATTCCATCCGTCTGTCCGGCAGATCAGTTTTCCGCACTTTTTTTCGTCGTGCTTGCAGACATTGATTTGATATTTGGTATATATCTTAATCATGACAAGTTACAGATCAAGTTCGAATTTCGTTCCGGTCGAATGATTTTTGGCTGAGTTATGGCCCTTGCACTTGTATTTTATGTTCAAATTTTAAGTTTTCCGGACTTTTTTTTTACGTCCTTTGATATATTGACTTCATATTTAGTATGTGGCTATATCTAGATAAGTTACAGATCATTTCGAATTTCGTTCTGGTCGAATGATTATTGGCCGAGTTATGGCCCTTGCACTTGTATTTTTTGTTCAAATTTTATGTTTTCCAGACTTTTTTTTTACGTCCTTTGATATATTGACTTCATATTTAGTATGTGGCTATATCTAGATGAGTTACCGTTCAAGTTCGAATTTCGTTCCGGTCGAATGATTTTTGGCTGAGTTAATGTCCTTGCACTTGTAATTTTTGTTTAAATTTTAAGTTTTCCGGACTTTTTTTAGTCCCCTACCGCACTCTGTCCGTCAGTCCGGCAGATCAGTTTTCGTCGTGCTTGCAGATATTGATTTGATATTTGGTATATAGCTTAACCATGACAAGTTACAGATCAAGTTCTAATTTTGTTTTGGTCTGTTGATTTTTTGCTGAGTTATTGCCCTTGGACTTAGAAAATTCACGCAAATAAAACGACTTTTGCTATTGCGTTTAGATCTTTTTCTTAACAACTAGACATGGTACAGCAATGATACCTGGCCAGTAGATAGATCTTAGATAGTACTACAGGGTTCACTGTTAATTAGGTCAATTTGACCTACATTTTATGCATGAACGACTCTGGTTAAGTTTTGCATTTAGGTCAGTTTGAATAAGGATCAGCGCATCTCGTGTCTCAAAGACACAGTTTTTAGTTTAGTTTTTAGTGTAAGTGCACCAGGATATATGTGGACTTAGGGATATTTATATTTAGTTTATACCAAATTTAGAAGGAAGTTAAGCATTCTATTCTCGTATTACTCAGTCGGTAGGGGACTATGTATTGCCATGCAATACTCTCTAAATGCTTGTTTTTAATTTCAGGCATCAAAATATATGTCAGAGTTCAACTCAACCCATTGTTCACCACTTCCTGCAGCTCTATTTCAAAGACCATGGACCCCAGGGAATTAGACCCTGGTATCATCTGTTTAAAACACTATAGACTTTAGGAAATTAGACCTTTGAATCATGCAATCATCTATCTTCCAAAGACAATGGATATCAGAAAATTAGACCAAAATAATCAATCATCTGTTTCAAACACCATGGATTTCAGAAAATTAGACCAAAATAGTCAATCATTTGTTTCAAACAGCATGGATTTCAGAAAATTAGACCAAAATAGTCAATCATCTGTTTCAAACACCATGGATTTCAGAAAATTAGACCTAAATAGTCAATCATTTGTTTAAAACACCATGGATTTCAGAAAATTAGACTATCAAGTCAATCATTTGTTTAAAACACCATGGATTTCAGAAAATTAGACCAAAATAGTTAATCATCTGTTTCAAACACCATGGATTTCAGAAAATTATACCAAAATAGTCAATAATCTGTTTCAAACACCATGAATTTCAGAAAATTAGACTTTCAAATCTATCATGTTTCAAACACCATGGATTTCAGAAAATTAGACCTTCAAATCAATCATTTGTTTCAAACACCATAGATTTCAGAAAATTAGACCTTCAAATCAGACATCTGTTTCAAACACCATGGATTTCAGAAAATTAGACCTTCAAGTCTATCATTTGTTTCAAACACAATGGATTTCAGACAATTAGACCTTCAAAATACTCATCTGTTTAAAACACCATGGATTTCAGAAAATTAGACCTTCAAGTCAATCATCTGTTTCAAACACAATGGATTTCAGAAAATGAGACCTCAGAATCAACCATTTGTTTCAAACACCATGGATTTCAGAAAATTAGACCTTCAAGTCAATCATCTGTTTCAAACAATGGATTTTAGAAAATGAGACCTCAGAATCAACCATTTGTTTCAAACACCATGGATTTCAGAAAATTAGACCTTCAAGTCAATCATCTGTTTCAAACAATGGATTTCAGAAAATGAGACCTCAGAATCAGCCATTTGTTTCAAACACCAATGATTTCAGAAAATTAGACCTTCAAATCTAGCATTTGTTTAAAACACCATGGATTTCAGAAATTTAGACCTTGGAGTAATGTATTAAAGTTGTAGTATATTTATAGATTCTATGATCCTAGAATAATGAACAATAAGACAGTCTCTTTTTATGCAGTATTGTTTTTACATTGTCTTATCACAATCATTTTTTATCCTGTATTATAACTCTTTTACTGTATTTTAGTCCTGTTTCAAACACCATAGATTTCAGAAAATTAGACCTTCAAGTCTATCATTTGTTTCAAACACAATGGATATCAGACAATTAGACCTTCAAATTAATCATATGTTTAAAACACCTTCAAATCAGTCATCTTTCAAACACCATGGATTTCAGAAAATTAGACCTTCAATTGCAGTGATTCAGCTAGCGCTCGTCACTTTCGTCATTGACGATTGATTTTTGAAAGTGACGAGTATTTCCCGTACCCAATTCGTCACTTGAATTTTCAAAAAATCGTAGAAAAATGTTTGTAAAAATTCATTCTTCTTCTTCTTCTTCATTTGCTGATTAAAACTAATTAATCAATACAATGACAATTTTATTACATACCAATCAACGGATTATAGAATTTTTGTTTTGATTGCGTAATCTGTTATCTCACCTGGCTTGATTTACCTGGTTAAAGATAAGTGATCCCGACAAAGAATTCAATCAACGATAATGATTTTTTTTAAAGTTATGACATGTACTCAAAATGCCACAGTATGTATCATATTTAATATGATATTTAAAGTTGACATTTTTGTAATCGTCATTCATTGCACGGTTCGTCACAATGTCCGCCATAACGAATTATTTTTGTCACGTTTCATTTATGAAATTGTCGATATCATGTTTATTGAAATCTATTGTATCCATTAAGTATTTTGAAAGTGATTTTCTCAAAAAGTTATAAACTTTTGTTTAAAGAAACTTAAAAAATAAAAATGGCACGACAACAGTTCACAATCCAGATTGCTATCGATCTGCATCCGGGAAACAATTGTGTTCTATTTATAGAACTGTTTACAAACAGACACGTGTCTGCAATTAGAAAAAATAACTACAGTATTTTTATTCCAATTGTTGCAATTTGATTATGAGGTCTAAGAAATAATAATTCATTTTACAACTTGCTTCAGTTTTTGACGTTTGTTCTATATTTTCATTACCTCCATTTTAAATCTATAAAAGTTGGACCATTGGGCAAATTGGCAGAGAACATATTATTTTCTGCTGAAGACTACACAAATATGAGTTATTACAATTGTTGTGGTAAAAAACAAATGCACAGCAACATTTCAAAAAGGGTGGGTAAGGGGTTTATTACAATTTGTGTGGTATTAGACCAAACCACAGTAATATGTCAAAAAGAGGGGGGGGGGGGGTTACAATTTGTGTGGTATTAGATCAAAATAGTGGGCAATGTTATAATGTTTTATCAGTTGGTTGCTAATTTGCAGAGTTTTATGTTCCCATCCTAGGAGGTTTTTCATAGTTTTTCAATCTCCTAACAAATAAGGCAAAGTAACTGATTATGAAATTAAGCTGATTATATTATGTTTATTCATGATTAAATAAAAAAAAATCTGATCCGCAAAAGTGACTAATGGTCTCAAAATCCTGGCTGAAACCCTGTAGTTCAAATCTATTATTTGTTTCAAACACCATGGATTTCAGAAAATTAGACCTTCAAATTGGTCATCTGTTTCAAGCACAATAGATTTCAGAAAATTAGACCTTCAAATCATCATGTGTTTCAAACACAATGGATTTCAGAAAATTATACCTCAGAATCAACTATTTGTTTCAAACACCATGGATTTCAGAAAATTAGACCTTCAAGTCAATCATCTGTTTTAAACACAATGGATTTCAGAAAATTAGAGCCTCAAATCTATCGTTTAAAACACCATGGATTTCAGAAATTTAGACCTTGGAGTAATGTATTAAAGTTGTAGTATATTTATAGATTCTCTGATCCTAGAATAATGAACAATAAGACAGTCTTACTCTCTTTTTATGCAGTATTGTTTTACATTGACTTATCAGTCATTTTTGTTTATCCTGTATTATAATTCATTTACTGTATATTAGTCCTTTTTTTTTAAGTACCAAAATATTACCATGGAAAAGCAACAGTGGTGGAATGTTTAACGTGCTCGCCTTGAGTGCGGTATATCGCGAGTTCGATCCCCTAATGTGTCAAACTAAAAAGTATAAAATTGGTATTTGCTGCTTCTCTGCTAAGCACTCCATTTTCAGGGGTAAGAGCAAAGACTTCGGATAACATGCTCCACTGGAGCAGACTTTTGTTTCAGTGAGCCAGCACTACAAAGATTCAATGAAGCGTGTTAGTCTAATATTTACAGACATCATCATTTTGTTGAGGGCCCGGGTGGCTGAATGAGTTAGGTAGTTGGAATACCTAACTCATATAAGCCCATCACCAATACGACATGGGTTCGCACCCGGCTTTGTAAATGACAAAAAAGGGTGCACTCGACTTGCAGCTGCAAGTGATAAAGTTTACCAGTTGCTTGCCCAATGGTCGGTGGTTCTCTCCGGCTTCTTCCACCACTAAAACTGGTCATCATGATTATAGCTGAAATATTGCTGAAAGTGGCATTAAACACCAAAATCAAATCAAATCATCATTTTGTTGAATGTAACTCGTTCTCACCATGATACCTTTATTGCTTATTGAGCTTCGAAAAACAATCACTCACTCGTGCAAATATTTAAAATTTGAATAACAAATAAGGAAAACAGAATTGTTAAAAAGAGTCATACAGAAGGACAAGGCTTATATTATTCTCTAGGAATATCTGTGTACACATCATATTGTTTCAAGTACATACATGTATACCCTTTGAAAACCACTAGATCTTACAAACATTTCTGCTACAAAATAGGGTTGTAACATTACATTCATAATAAGGTCGTTTCGAATCATGTCAATTCCGACCACGTTCCGTCTTTTTCGTATATTGACGTCTGAAATGTTCAGCAGATGACTTCCGGTGTTTATGCTATTACTGTGACAACTTCAGCATATCATAGTCGTAGATGCGGTGGTTTAAAAGTAATTGTAATATGGAGACGCCAAGGAAACGGGTGAATAAATACTGGTGTTTGGTACCCCACTATCTGTCTGATATCAGAAATATATAAAGGCAGATCGTTATCCTTTCATGATGCTGACAGCAGCAAATAAAGAAAGAAAACAAATTTAATTTTAAAGAAGTAATTGTCCCTGCATTGAAGTCTTTGATACAAATAAAATAATTTAATTGATATCTGTCTTTTACAGAAAAGGATAAGATTTTTTTAAGGTACATATCGATTGGAGTTTTTGTTGTGTACATTGACAACGGAAGTCCAGTGCTTTACATTTCATCGATATCACGTGATCGGCCGACGAAAATAACAAACTTTTGATGGAATGGAAAGGATTCGAAACAACCGTATTGGGAACACACGACTTGCACCATAATTTGATAATCAAGATCCGGACTTCGTCCTAGTTTGGACAGTTTCCCCAAAAAACACATGCAAGATAGTGAGAAATTTTCAGCTACTAGTAAATTATGATGAGAACAAGTTACATTCAATGAAATGATCATGTCTGCTTTGTACTAGACCAACATGCTCAATTTGATTTCTATCGTGCTAGCTCACTGAAACAAGTCTGGATAGACATGTCACTACACTCAGACACATTATCACGATTCTGTGTCAACTAATCTTTGATCTTACTCCTAAAGCTGTGTGCCGACTGGGGCTCAAACTCACTGGAGGCAAGCACACCAAACATTACAATGCAGATGTGGTTAGTCAGTATTGGAAGATGTATTTAAATGTGTAACAAGTACATCACATCATTGTAACACACTTGTGACCCAATTTTTCCCCAAAGAAAGTGGATTGAGACAAAATTTCTTTGAACACAGGTGTGTGACAACAGTAATTAAAATGAGAGGATTATTGATTATTGCAAAACTAAATCAAATTTAGCCTTCCCATGTCAGCCATCAGTTTAGGATTATGTATGGCTCAACAAATTCACAACCATAAAATGTCTCCCCACTCAGAGGTCCTTGTAGGATAAAATTTTGACGAGTCCCAACCAAAAAGTCAGTCCCACTAGTGCATGACGAGTCCCAACCAAAAAGTCAGTCCCATTAGTGCATGACGAGTCCCAACCAAAAAGTCGGTCCCACTAGTGCATTCTTGTTTTTTGTATGAAATGGCAATTCCCAAACACAAATGATGAGTTCAGTACTCATCTAAGACGATGCACGATTCACAGAGTAGCAGCAAATACCAATTTAAGTCTTTGGTTTGACCCGACCAGGGCTCGAAACCACGATCTAGGATACGAGCATGCCAACCATAACACCACAGATACGGTTCAGAAATTCAAGATAATTATTACCATTATGGCAAAAAGGAAAAATAGCCTTCATCTCGGAAACAAAAAATTTGATTGAACCCCAATTGTAAATGAATGTAGTTAGATGACCCTTTCCAAATGAATTCTTTGTGTGGATAGGAAATATGAGAAGATCGCCATCACCATTACAAGATTTAACAAGGAAATATGAGAAGATCACCATCACCATTACAAGATTTAACAAAGGACACTTTCTTGTTATACATAATTTGAACACACACAACTGAACGTAGCTTTCATTAACGATTTTTTACGAATAATTTTATCACCACGCTATTGGGAATTTTCCCCCATCAAATTGGGAAAAAAAAGAGATTTTTCACATTGGGACTGGGGCCGATATTCGGCCCCAAAAACGTAGTCAGAAAATCACTGCTATGGCATAAAATAAAAATCCAATTGAAAAATCAATAACCCTAACACACATATACATGACCACTTATTTTCCTGTCTTGGTACAGAATGAATAAAAGTATTTTTTTTATCGTTGTTTAATGCCAAATGAACAATTTTGCAACAATATCATGACAATGAAGATGATAGCTTTGTAAATTGTACTAGACCAACATGCTTAGTTTGATTTTAGAGCCAATTCAACAAGGGCAACACAAAGCGTGACATATCCCCTTGCCTAAAAATTTGACCCAGTGACCTTGAAAATCAATAGGGTTCCAGATTCTCTCAAGGACTATGTACCAAGTTTGGTCAAAATCCATTGAAGGATGCATTACTATATCCCTTCACAACTTCGTTGGCGAGGGGATAATAAAACGACTGAGTGCAGGTGGACAAGTCACCTCTCTCCGACTCGTATTGATTTCAAGACAACCATCTATGCTCTTACTCCTTAATAGTGTGTTTAGCAGAGAAGCAGCAAATACCATTTTTATAGTCTTTGGTTTGACCCAATGGGGACTTGATCCCACGATCTACCGCACTCGAGGCAAGTACACTAACCATTAAACCACCAATATTAATAAAGATACAAAGGATGTATGATTTTTGTTTGTTTGATGGTGTTTAATGCCACTTTCAACAATATTTCAGTTATATCATGTCGCAAGTCACTGACAAACTTTATCACATATTATTATATGACTTCAGATGTCTTTTTCTGATTGGCCGACGTCCCTAGTAACAAACATTATAATCACCTCGTGGTTTTGTTTACCTTGTTGGAATGTTATAATCACCTGGTGTGTATAACATTCCAACAAGGTAAACAAAAGAAAATGTTGTGATCAAAGCTTATTTTAAGGGTGAAAGAAACATATAAAATGTGTCATATAATAAAACTATTAATGACTTTCAATTCGGTGGATACCAGGATTTATTAACCTAAGAATAATATATTTACCTCGGCCCTAAGTAAATATAATATTCTTGTGTTAATAAGTCCTTGTATCCACCTCATTAAAAGTCATTGATTGTATAATGTTGTCCACCTCGCTCTGATCGAGATTCGATCTCACATCAGTGGTGATAGGCACCGATTGCATAGGTAGTTGTAAATCCAACTACCATTTGATTGTGTCGTGGCGACAGCCCTTCAACAGGTGTATGAAATAAGTAAATAATACAACATGAACAAACTGAGACTCTTTATATTTACATCTTATATGGCAATGAAGATGATCTACTTCTCCAGTGAAAATTAAATTACAAACAAGTTCAACAAATTTCCTGATGTGCTGCACATCTCGCAAAGATTCCATTATATGAATATGCATGATCACAATATACAGACAAAACAAAAAGTTCTTTTCATATTTCTACAGTTTTGTTCCCTTGATACAAGATTTCATCTTTGATCAATGATGAGATATGTTAAAACATTTAAATAATAATGAATGTTTCTTCAACACAAATATTGTTTCTATATCCTTTCTATGAATATATCCATCCTTGGACCACAGGCTGCTAGCTCATCTCCCTTCAACTGTTAAAAAAAAAAGAAGTGACTTGTCAGTACATACAATCAAATATAGTTGCTATTAAAAAGTGGTAATCTAAGTAACATTTTTTTCCTTCTTAAATGTGACCGGTGTAATTTAAAAAAATAAGATATGTGTACATATAACACCAATTTCCATCCCCTTTTTCAGTTAATACCGAACCATTAACCATATTAAGTGCAGCAGACAATATCTTTCAGTTGCTCGACATGCTCAATGGAAATTCAATTTGCCATTTTCAATAAAGGGACACAAATCTGAACCATAACAGGAATTATAACCCAAATTTAAAACTGATCCATAAATTGAGATCAAAAACATTTGGACAAGGAAAACTTAAAAAAAAAATATGGCTAAAACAAAGCAACGAAGCCAAAACAATTGGAAATGCGGGGCAAGGGTAACAATGCCCAAACACCTTTTATTATCAAATAAAATAGCTTTTCCCATTCATTAAACAGAAAATGACAAATTATATATAATTAAGAGTGGCAAGATGCAGTCACCTACAAAATAATTTACAAAAATTATGTGTTACATTTCTTTTTTTTCTCTTTAAAACATTTATGCTAATTGATGATTTCACAATTGCTAATGTCAACAAATTACAATCATCATAAAACCATTAACGCACAATATTTCAGCTATGACATGGCCGAAGAATTCAGAGTAACCAAATATCAATATACATTTCTGTAACGACAGACTGAAAATGGTTTAACAACATCAAATAAGCAGTATTTCAATAGACAATATACACAAAAAAAAGTTACATACTGTAGGAAGATATATCAATCTCATCAGGTAACTCTGTTATATTGACTTCAAATCTTTCTTGTACATCATTGAGTACTTTAACATCTGTCTCATCAGATACAAAAGTTATGGCTAGACCTTTTGTTCCAAATCTTCCTGCTCTAGCAACCTGGAAATACAGAGACAATTATACAATTAAATCTTGCTTTGGATGGAAAAACACATGTCTCTTGATACAATGTATTGCAAGATAATTTTTTCAAGCAGAACTTGAGGTTAGCATATGTGTGTTCCATAGAAATTATTAAAATGAAAATGTAAACCGTCTGGTCCGAATCAAATTCTTGAATTTATTTTTAAATAGTTCTAAATAAAAACTGAAAAGTTTACTGGTCAGGACAAAGTATTACTGGTCTTGCGCCAGAAGACCGGTGCTCATCGTGAGAACTGATCTACAAGATCATTACACATTGTAAATAAAATCCATGCTTAATTAGTACTTTGAAATTTTTTCCATCTGTCTTTGTGAAAAATGTACAAATGGTTTGGATTTGGTATCATTTCTCTCTCTCTCTCTCTAAAATGTTAGTCAGTCAAATTTTATGTAAACTTAACAAAATACAGTCTTAACCTGTCTAATGTGACCTTCCAAGGGAAGATTAAAATTGGGTTGCATAACACAAGTTGCTGCTTAATAGAGGTGGTCACTAATGCAAATTTGACCATCATAATTAACCACAAATTGTAACAGATTGGCAGTGGATGATTCCAAATACATACCCTGTGTAAGTAGGTATCAGAATCCTCTGGCATGTCATAGTTAAATACGATGTTGACTCGTTCAATATCCATGCCTCTACCAAACAAATTGGTGGCCACCAATATTCTCTTCTGGAAATCTTTAAACTGTTGATACCTTGACAATCTGTAATAATAATTTATTGTACATATAAACTAAAAGACAACATTTTCAGCATTTCATGATACAGTGCAATTTGTCTTAAGTTAAATGGAATTAAGTCTAAACCAAACCTCCTTACATCCCACAATCCTAATGAAAAATATTACATCAAGCCATCAGGATTATGGGTTATTGAATGCTAACCTATTGCCCCACTTGTGTGGAATTTGAATTTTGGTTTTTAACACCACTTTCAGCAATATTTCAGCTATATCCTGGCGACCAGTTTTAGTGGTGGAGGAAGCCGGAGTACCCGGAGAGAACCACCGACCATGGGCAAGCAACTGGTAAACTTATCACTTGCGGCTGTGAGTCGAGTGCACCCTTTTTTGTCATTTACAAAGCTGTATTGGTAATAGGCTTGTACGAGTTGTTAGATCCAACGACCTAACTCACCGAGTCACCCGGGCCCCTCCACTTATGTGGTTTAAATATTTAGGATGTAAACAAATTGATGAAAATCCAGATCAATTCTATGGTCACATGTTCACACAGTACATGCATTTACATTTACTTAATCACATCAAGATGAGGCCTTTTTCCCCTTTTTTTGTACATCATATGCAATTTTTGGCTCCTCACTATTAAATTAGTAACTCAAGTCTGCTACTGGCAATTTCTGTTGGCAACAGAATTGTTGAAGTCTGAGCTAACAACAATTATAATTATCAGGTTATCTAATAACTCACCTTTCCTCCTGTGTCATGGCTCTATGTATAGCTATAGCAGGGAAATTTTGCTCAACCAACAATTGAGCAAGTGCCATACAACGCTGTACAGATTTTACAAATATGATCACCTACAAAGTATATAATACTGTAATTAGTGAGTGAAGAGAACGACTTGCATAACAAAACACCTGTAATCTCCATCTTTGCAACGTTACACATAATTTTGAAAGTGGGTCACCCAAAGATCATTTCAACTCAAATTTCTGAGCAAAAGATTTTGCTGTGATTTTTATCTCATAATATTCCTAAATGAATAAACTGGCTGAAAAAAACTCAAAGAAAAACCCAGAATATATGTTAAACTACTCATTGCCATGTAGCTGCAGTTAAAATTTTGAGTTCATTTTGATTTGTAATAAAGCAGAAATTGACAACTAAAGACATTTCTATTTTTAGTAAGAGCAGCCATTTTGAATGGAGGACAGGGCTGTCAGACACATATTGAAAGGAGACTACCCCAGCCAAATTTGCTTTAATTTGGTTCAGCGGTTTCAGAGAAGAATATTTAAATGTGATCTTTTATCAAAATATGCCTAATTTGCATAATCGGCATAAATCGGCTGAAAGAAAATTTCACAAAAAAACCCGGAATATATGTTAAACTACTCCTTGCCATGTAGCTGCAGTTAAAATTTGAGCTCATTTTCATTTATACTAAAGCAGCAATTGACAATTGAAGAAATTAATATTTTTAGTAACAGCCATCTTGGATTTTCAAACATCCAAAAAGTAACAATACTTGGTTAGCAGCTTGCAATGATCATTCATGACAATTTTCAATTCCATCCTCCATGTAGTATCCGAGAAGAAGATCTTTGAAATTTCAGCCAATCAGAGGCTATTATGGCTGGATAACCGATCGCAACGGAAGTAACAACACTTGGTTAGACCATGCAAATGACAATTCCTGCCACGTTTGGTCCCATTTGCTTCAGCGGTTCTCTAGAAGAAGATTGAAATGTTTACAGACAGACGACAAGTGATGGCAATAGCTCACATGACCCTTCGGGTCAGGCGAGCTAAAAAGAAAATTATAGTGTCAAATGAACCCATCATCCACGTATTATCTAAAGTGTCTTCCAATCCTCCCACAACTTTTCAATCATGTCCAGGAGTGAATGCCATCTTGGATTTCTTATCGAGACAAAGTTTACCATTAGAAAGGGAATAGTCTAGCAAAGTTTTCGAGAAATGGTTCCATTTTTCCCTTAGTGTCTCCTGTCAATCTTAGGTTTCTGATCAACATAAAAATTTAAAGGGACATGTCAATGATTATTCAAAATGAGTTTGGATTTAATACAAGGTTGTAGTTTTTGAGAATTCTTTTTATCCATTTAACCATGAGGTCCTCAGATCAAAATATGTCGTCCAATTGACATACAATAAAGAAACAGTTTGTACAATTCAAATGGTTCAGTTGTTCGAGAGAAGAATTTTTTTTCCACATGGTTCTTTCTACCTTGTCCTGTGGTGGTGGTCATCTTAGATTTCTAATCCACATAAAAAATGTAAACTTTGCACGAGGCTTCTTTTAATTGAATTCAAGATGGTTACCACCGCAGGACATGTTACTTTCTCCTGTGCTTGCCAGGACTCGCGTCATAGGGCAACTTCGCTTTCTTGTTGGTCTTGAGTTTCTGGTCAACATATAAAATATTAACTTTACAAGAGACAGTCAATTGAAATTCAAGACAGCTACCACTGCAGGACAAAGTTAAATAAAAAGACAGTACAAATTTGATTAACATTTCTACGAAGTATGGTACCTCACTTGGCCCTTTGAGTCAGTCAAGCTAAAAAAAACCCACATATGATAAAACAGAATGGAAAGCCAACCTGGTTGAACTCTAAAACATCAAGTAATTCAAACAGCTTCCTGTTCTTCTCATTGTCTTTAAGTTTGACGTAGTGTTGCTGTAGACCGTGGAGCGTCAATTTGGAATCATCATCAACGTACACTTCCATTGGCTAAAAAAACAATTCAGAGATGCATGCGAAAACAATTTTCTTTTTATTGCAAATGTATCCGGACAGGAGCCAAACTTTCAAATGAAAGGTGGCTTATCTATTTGTGGGACAAATTCTCATTGATATCAATTTATTGTGCAGATAGCAAAAAAATTAAGTTGTTGTAAATATTGCTTTCTTAGTTATAACTTTATATAAAGTTTGCTCAAGATTTTTCAATTAAATACTTTTTCAAATAACTAATTATCAAAACATTTAAAAACAAAGAATCCACGTTTAACCATTTTTGCCAGCACCTCACCAATACTGGCAAATAAAGATTGTGATGTCCTTTCAGCAGACTAGTTCTGAACATGGAAAGCTCGTTTACACTGCAGTCCTAGAACAAACAAATCAAACTGGCATTCTTCTTGAAAGTTTATTATTGTTTATGATCACTTAATGTCTTAAATGTGTCCAGTCCAAATTAAGAAGTCACTAAAAGTCATTTTCCAAATTATTTTTTCCATCGTTGTCCGCGAGTATATATAGCTATACATCCTATTTCACGGATGAGACACACTTGCCCATCGCTTTGAGAGCTCAGGGAACTTGTGTGCCTCTGCTGCATACGGTATACGGCCACAAAAAGAAACAAACCCTAACAACTAAAGATAAAAAAAGATAAGAAAACCTTTAAAAAAAAACAAGACAAATTTGACATACCCAAAAATCTACACCAGGGATCCTTCCATCAGAGTAGAACATGCACCAATCTCAGAAAAAAGTTTCAACTTCCCATTGTTTAAACACCTATCTCCACCTCAACTTCGTTGTTCTTCAATTTGACTTTAAATCCACAGGAACAATTAAACTAGATGTCCCATGAAAAAGCTCATCTAAACAAATTTCACCATTTTCTCCTCTTTGAATACAACTTTCTTTTTATCAAGAACCTTCCAAAAGTAACAATATAACAGAACTTTCCAAATGACTTGATTTTTTGTAATATAGCTCATTTAAAAACCATACTGAACATTTGAACGTATTTATGCAAAATGGCAACAGCAAATTAACAAGAAACCTTTAAATCTTTGTTCTGAACTAAGCCACACCATAAAATGTTTATTTAAGTTCAATGCCAAAATGATCGTAATACAACTGTGTCAAAAAGAGTATGTATTGGTCAATACACTAAAAATTCAAACTTTAAAATTTCTCAACAAAGATCTCTTTCACATGCTTGTAAATATACAGAACAAAAAAACATATAAAAATTTACATTATAACCAGCAATAGCTATTATCACAAGTTGTTCTATAACCAAATTTTTTTGTAATACAGAGGAATTGACATTTCCATAAAATGATTAACGGTTGCTTTATAAAAAGCAATAACAACAATAAACAGAAGAATTGACATTTTTCGTGTATCAAGTCCTTTCCATTTCCAAGAAAATGCTTATCGGTTCATTTACGAGAATTTACAACATCAATCGTGACCATGCAAAATTTCTGGCTTCCTATACACGATGCAATGGTAAACTTCATTGCTATTCATAAAATGTTTTAAGATTCCTAAACGAGGAGAAATCACAACATCTATCGTGACTATGCGAAATTTCCAGCTTTCTTCTTGCGTTGTATCGACATATTTCACAACGAGCTTTCAGAACATTCCTATTCAGAATTAGAAGATTACAAATAATAAGATAACATTGGTCTCATCCACAGAATCTTCTGCGCTTGAGGTGTAAACTGGTAATTACATCTTGCATAAATCTTTTGCAGACAGCACGGATTTCCTTGCTGAGGGTAGCACTGAACATCATCACTTGTTTCTCGTGTGGTGTGGCTCTAAATATCGACTGCACATCTGTTCTCATGTCTGAAAATAATTACGACCTTGATAAATTTGTATAATCCAATAGTAATTAACAAGCTTGACAACTTAGTACTCAAGATTTACTATAAAACAACAATCCTAATATCTTTCACATATATACGAGTGATTGTTGTTTAATGCCAACTCTGCAATTTTTCAACTATTACATGGCGAGAACAAGTTAATTTTCAATGAAATGATGATTAGATCTGCTTTGTACTACTAGACCAACACGCTTAGTTGGATTTTTATAGTGCTAGCTCACTGAAACAACAGTCTGCTGGTAGACATGTCGCCCCACTCGGACACATTATCCTGATTCTGAATCAACCAGTCTTTGCTCTATCTCCCTAATGCTGTGTACTTAGCAGAGAAGCAACAAATACCAACTTCATAGTTTTTGGCTCAAACCCAAGATCTACCACCTTTAACTATTACACCAACGATGCAGTTCTTCATTCTAATGCATTCAGGGTGATATCAACAAGATGTTGCACGCTACGTCGCGCAAAGAATACCCCCACTCGTTCATTTGTAAGTCGCACGGTAAACAGGAAGTAGATGTGCGGTAAACCTGGAAAGGGGAGACACAATACAAGTCACCATGCCAAAGCCATATATCAAATCATTTCTTCCCGTAGAAGCTGAGATAACTGTTACGAAAGTTTTCATTACGGCAAACATGAAAAATTCTAAGTCGCACTGTAAACAGGAAGTAGATGTGCGGTAAACCTGGAAAGGGGAGACACAATACAAGTCACCATGCCAAAGCCATATATCAAATATAAAATCATTTCTTCCAGTAGAAGCTGAGATATCCATTACGAAAGTGTGAACGGACAAGGTGATTGCAATATAGCCCCTCTCTACGAGTGGGGGTATAATTTACTTGATATGTCTATCAGTGATCACACTACGTCTTTTACCGTATTGTATTTTCAGATTTCCAAATTTTAAAATCCTTAAACATGGCCGAATGGCAATCAATTCTATATATGCGCAAGTCAAATCTTACTGTCATTGTAAATTGATTACAATTGTAAAAATATAAAAGAAAAATTCTTTTTGACAAATCCCCCCCCCCCGTCAATTTATCAGCAGACCAGTAAATGACTTATACACAACCACTAAAACAATTGTCTATATGACAGGGACCCTGTTTTATTATATAATAGAAATCTTACCAAGTTCTGCCAACATTTTATCACATTCATCCAATATGAAATGCTTGACATTCTTCAAGTTGATTGTCTTGCTGTTGATCAGTGCCAGAATTCTACCAGGAGTTCCTACCACAATATGTGGGCAGTTCTTCTTCAGCACTTCTTCGTCCTTCTTGACAGACATACCACCGAAGAAAACGGCAATCTTTACATTGTTCATGTACTTGCTAAATCTTTCATACTCCTTGCTGATCTGGAAGGCTAGTTCTCTGGTATGTGACATGACCAGTACAGAAATCTACAAATATTTAATGTTTTTATTTATATTAAAAACGATGTGGATACTAAGAGCCAATGTTCACAATTTGTATCTTTAAATGATATTCTTTAACTGAATGAGGGTCAATTACTGATGAACAGTACAATTTCATCAATTTCCAAATATATTTGATTAAATTTTCTACAAAGTTTTGCAAATCCCAACTGAAAATGTGAGTCCTCGACTCATCTAGGATCTCTGCTTTTGAAATGTAATTGATTTAATGCCATGTATATTCAATTTTGATGTTATTTCGTTTTAGGTTCATGATGATAAAAAAAATTTGTATGCTAAAAATTTCAAACATCTGTTCAAGACTACCAATTGCAGCATGCACTATTGATATACCAAAAATTCTGGTAAGTTTGTACTTTCGTGTATGGAGGCTATTTTTTTTCTGTTTGATTTTTTTATAGGTTAAAAAAAAAATTCTGAAGGAGAATAATAATAAACTAAGGTATTTCGAGTATTTGAGTAAACATGTGATGGATGGCAACAGACCCAAAGTTCTGTGGTACATTCACCAAATTGCTGAATATCATGAATTAATATTCTGATCCCCATTTTTCATCTAGAGATATTAAAATTTTACCTGTCCATCGACTGGTTCAAGCTGCTGAAGAGTAGCCAATACAAATACAGCGGTTTTTCCCATACCAGATTTAGCTTGACAAAGAACATCCATGGACAAGATGGCTTGAGGTATACACTCATGCTGAACTGTAAAATAATTCAATAATGAGCATCACAATAAACAAAGTAATTTACTCAAAAAAATTTAAAAAAAATAAAGTTAATTTCATTAACTTCATATTGTTGAATTTTTAACTTAAATATAAAAGTAGCAATGAGTCTTTGAATGACAAAGTATCTGTCTGTATCACCTTTACTTTCGTTCAATTCTCAATTCTGTCCCCTTCTGAATAGCCTAAAGTGTATCTTCAGATGTAAAAACCTTCTAAAACTTATTTCCACAAATGTTTACATTTTTTGGCTCCTGAAAACAACATGGCCATTCAGCCATAAAATTACTACAAATGAATATACAAATTATGATAAGTGTATTGTCAAATCAAATCTACAAATTTATCTGATCAAAAACTCTGAATAACCAGTTTTACTCCTTTTTTGTTTATGCTCAGTAGTACTGAGTCAGTACAGGATATCAAACATAATATTGTATAGGAGTCTTCCAGGACGAAACTGCTAGGTAACCAACTACATATTACTATTTTTTTGTAACACAACAAATACCTTCCGAAGGATGTTCAAATCCACAGTCAACAATAGCTCTCAGTAACTCTGGCTTCAGCAAGAAGTCTCTGAACCCAGAGCTATGGATAGACACATAGGTTCCTTTAACATCTTTCTTTGTGGGGGCATCACCTGCAGCATCTCCTGTTGTTTCATTTTCATCCTCTTCATAATCCAAAAGTTCTGCTTCAGTTTCTGCCATTTTGTTTTATAAAGTCTTGAAGCTAGTGGAACTATAAATACAAAAATTAAGAAATTCAGTTTTATGCTAGTCCAATTTCAAGTGTTTCGACCCAGAAAGAGTAAAAATAAAATTGGCTTCATGGATATTTGACTCGTCCAGAAGACATTTCTTAAAACTTTAGTGAGCCACACCATTGTA
Organism: Gigantidas platifrons; assembly: GCA_002080005.1. Taxonomy (NCBI): domain Eukaryota; kingdom Metazoa; phylum Mollusca; class Bivalvia; order Mytilida; family Modiolidae; genus Gigantidas; species Gigantidas platifrons. The sequence goes on along the minus strand of MJUT01036435.1, from coordinate 24,885 downwards.
AAAAATGTGTAAAATTTGAAAGCGTTCACGAGTCCCGATTGAAAATGGTGAGACCAGGACATGTCTAGGAGAGTTGCAAGGGTTTCTGAGCTTTTATGTTGAGCTATATCTTTGCTTACTGAAAACAAAATATTCAGATTCAATAAAAAATTAAGTTGCAAAAATTTTCAGAATACCTTTGATAGGGCTCGACGCAAAGCAGAAAATTTCTTCAGAAGTCTAATCCCAACGAGATTAACCTACAGCCAATCATGTACAACACGGTCATATTTTTAAATCAGAAATCTGGTAGATTAAGGTATGTTCTTCAATAATTAGTGAGCGAGTGATTGTTGTTTAATGCCAATTCAGCAATTTTTCAGCTATATCATGAGAACAAGTTAATTTTCAATGAGATGACAAGATCCGCTTTGTACTAGACCAACACGTCGAGTTGGATTTTTATATAGTGCACATTGAAACAACAGTTTGCGGGTAGACATTCGGACACATTCTGATTCCGAGCCAACCAGTCTTTGCACATTCTTCTTAATACTGTGTGCTTAGCGGAGAAGCAACAAATACTAATTTGATAATCTTTGACCCAAACGGGACTCGAACCCACAATATACCATAATTAAGGCAAACACTAACCATTACACCACCGATGCGTTTAAAAAAAAATTAGTTATTTACTAATAAAAAGTTATAATGTATTGAATCATGACAATTGTTCAACTAATTGGGAGTTTTTCTTTAACAATCTCTCTTTTGGCATGAAACCGTTTATTGCACAACAAAAATGGAATGGCTAAAATAACTTTAATGAAATCGTAAATCTGTTGGATTAATGAATAATGTTAACAAAGGTTTTTTTTTTAATAATTAGCTGTTTACGAATAAAAATATATAATGTATTGAATTATAACAATTGTTCAGCTGATTGCAGATTTCCTCTAACAAGTAACTCACTTTTGACATGAATGTTTTAGGAAATTATAAGGTTATTTCACAACAAAAATCGAATGGCTAAAAATAACTTCGAAGCATTTTTCAAATATTGAATTTGATCACATTCAAATCTCTGTTTAATCGAATTCTGAATTTTATGTTAAACAAATGGTCGTTTACATTACAGTTCACATAGGCGATAATGATTTAAACAAGTTCGATGAACAAACCAAAAATACGCAGATTTCCTAGATGGTCGCTTAAATTCAATGTCGAGTTTGTTAAAATCGTTAAATAAAACGAATTTTAGATGAGTCAAAGGTTACTTGTCTCATTTCAAACGATGAAATGCAACGATGTCATACAGTGGATGATTTATCAACAAGATTTTTACCTAAATAACTTACGTCTCAGTTTTTAATATTTGAAGATGCCGGAAAGACGCTTTCGTAATACTTCCGGTTTAAAATACTATAAATATTGGCCAATGAAAATATATTTTTTTTATTGAAAATTGCGAACCTATATTACTTTTTTTTAACGAAACGAACTATCGGGGAAGATGACTGTCTGTCGTAAAAAGACCAGGGACCTTATTCACAAAGCGTCCGTTATTAACTACCGCATCCGTTAAATTCTCTGTCATTTAGATACAAGAGCAATAAAAAAATCCTTTTATGATGGGAATGCCTAATATAATGTCACATTGCTTTTTTTTCATTATTAGCCAGACACAAGCTTTGGCAAAAAGTATTGCAAACGTTAATTTTTCCATAATCTTATATTTTATATGATATGAAATTTCTCAATACGAGGGTCGAATTTATTTCAATCAAACTTGTTTCGGTTAGGGTTTACAGTTTAGCAAACCAGTTTTAAGTTTAATACAAACCAGTTTCTCACTAAACCATGGTTCTTCTTCTTTACATTTCTAGCCGTCCTTCACTACTGTTAATTGGCCGAGCGCCGTATTAAATTTAGTTATTCATAAAGTCATAACATATATACAATAAACAATGAATCAAAGGTTAAAATTATAATATACATTTGATAACTACTATGAGTATGAGTGATTATGGTGTGGTTGGAATCAAGGCAGATACTGGGATCATGCTCTTGAAACCGTCAACTGTGTCTGCAGTGGTAAATGTTGTAGGCAGTTGATTCCAAAGTGTGATAGACCTGGGGACGAATGAGTATTTGTAGCAGTCTTTTGATGTCTGTATGTGCCTGAATGAATTTGGATTTGTGTCTGGTTCTGGTGTCAACTGGAATTAATAGGTTTGAATATGGTATGGCAACTAAGTGGTGTATGACTTTGTAAAAGAATATGAGTCTGTACCTTATGCGGCGCACCTCAAGTGGGGCCCAATTCAAGTCAGACATCATATCTGTTACAGAACTTGTATTGTGGTACCTGTTACTGACATAGCGGGGCGCTCTCCGTTGAATTTTTCAAGTCAATTTGAAGTGTTTGCTGTTGTGTGTGGGTCCCAAATGGTGTTACAATATTCCAATTTCGGTCGGACTAAAGCTTTGAATGCATGTTCTTTGATGGCTGGTGAATGTATACTTTTAAATTTCTTTTAATGAATCCTAGTGACTGATTAGCTTTAGCTGTCATGGTGTTGATATGTTTGTCCCACTTTAAGTTATTCTGAGTGGTAATGCCTAAATATTTTGCAGAGTCAACTTTCTCTAGTGTGTGCCCATGCAGTTGGTATGTATGCGAGATTGTTTTCCGCTTTTGTGTTACACTTAATACTGTACATTTTTGTCTGGGTGGAAGTGCATGAGCCAGTCTTGTTCCCATTTAACACATTTCAGTGAATTGGTGGTTTCTAAAGATGGCTGACCCTCCAGATCTACATGATCTTAAATACCTAATATTTTAACGCAAAGTGAGGAGGATGTAGACGCTTTCCATGAGAAAACGTGTCACAATTTTTGTTTTGTTTTCGTTTTCTCTTGTTTGCTTGTTTTGTTATTCATCTGTAAATATTTTTAAGGTAAAAATTGTAGTCAGCTTTTGTTATCTTTCTGTGATTTCGGATAGTTGTGAGCCTTGTTTTTTTTTGGGGGGGGGTATCAATATCCCGTATCCCTAAAACAAAATAGGCAAATATCCCATATCCCTAAAATTGATTTTCGGTCAAAAGCCATAAATATCCGTAAAAATACCCAAAATGACAATGCAGTATCCCATATCCCAGTAATTCAGAGGACACATATCCCATATCCCTAAAAATAAAATGGCAAATATCCCGTATCCCAATATACCCTATCCAAGGCTCAGTTGTTGGTGTGTACTCAACTTATTTTGTGACAAAAGATACCAAATCACTTTCAAAATACAAGACGACGATATTTAGTTACATAGAGCTTAGTAATAAGTGATTTCGAATAGAAGGTCAAGATACGAGGTAGACCTAACAGGGTCTGTGGTGTCCTTTAATGTCAACAGATTCAGTATGACGCCCGTAGAACTTTTGAGGTGATGCCTTGAGGAGCGGATGGAGAGTTACCACAGGCCAACGAGAAATTGAATAAAACGTCATCATGTTTGCCATAGAGCATCCTGCCATAAAGTACAAAAAAATTGCATGGAAGAGTCTGTAACCTGTTTTCCAAAATCTGTTTGTTGTTTTACCATATTTCATTTCAGAGGTACTGTTAGTTGACATAAAGCGAACCGTTTCGAGGAAAAGAAGAAATGATAAATTGTCCAGTGGAAATTTTTCTTGGTCGACCAATGTCAACAAATTTCTGAAGTCAGTTGCATGTCCACAAGCTTGCAGTTTAGAAATTACGCGTCTGAAAATTACAACATCATCTTCTTCGCAGCAATTTTCGTCGCCAAATTCTTGAAGCTGTGGTAGTGATTCATCATTATCATGATTACTATTTTCAATCTGCCCAAGATCAACCAACACTTCATCTTCTACATCTTGAAATGGCGATAGCATGTTCTCTAGAGTCAAGGGAACATTTAATTTTCTTCGTTTCGGTGTGCGATCTTTTAATGGTGTAATGTTGTGTTTGCCAGTTAGGTTGCCTTCTTTTGCTGGACTTTTGATGAACATCACAAATTTGGTTTTTTTCTGGTTATGGCTGATTTCCTGTAATAAAATTAGTTTAAGTATTATATCAGCAAATCATGTTGTGTGAAAAACAAATATTTCAATAATTTCGAGCACAAGTTTCTAGTAATTTATTGGACATAATCTATGAAAAAAAATGAGAACCTACACCCCGTAAGGAACATAAAGTTAACACCCCATACTTCACATCTCATTTTCGAGACTGACGCTTTGTTCATGGTATCGTCTCTGGCGTAACTTGTAGAATTTGGTTTGTCTTATAATTTTGAAAGTTTAGGATCAGTAATTTTCTGAAGATCAGCTTTTGTTGCAAGCAATAGGCCCAAAAGGAGTGATGTTGTTAATTTTTACACCCGACATTAGAGTTGGGCGCGAGTGTTCGTTAAACCTACACCGTGTATATCTACTTTAATCACAGCTTAGTAAACCATGATAATGTCTTGATTCCGTGCACTAATAATTTTGATCAGACTTGGTCCCTTTATTATTGCAAATACAAATGAACTTGCCATGTTCGTAAACCAACCGCTTCGAAACGGACATCCCACGCTTCACATAGCAATCACCCCGAATGCTCCGTTGGACGCGGTGTTTATTCCCCTTTGCATTTCTTTCTCTATTAAATGACAAATTGAAATGGAAAATAAATAACACAATAGTTTTTTTTGTGCATTTTCTATTTTTCATTTTCTATTGAGATAAAAAATGGAATTTACCGACGTATTGTTCCATCAATTTATACAATAAGTGTCTAACATTAATAAACTCATGCCATGGAGGTCAATCACGAATGCACGGTAAGTAACAAAACGTCTGGTAAAATATAGTTTTATTCGCAAACGTTTTCAACCGGGTCAAATGGGGTTAAATTTTAAACCAAAAGATGCACAAAAAATAGCACAGAAACTGAATATATGTATCTCCGTTTCTGGTAGATAGAATATAAACCTTTTTTTTGCTTAAAAAAACTAAAGGCTCAGTGGGCGGAGCCTGTGTCGCTCACCGGCTTTCATTCTGCTTTGAGAATATTTAATACTACATAGAGTGCATTTTTTTTCTAACCAGTTTTGCAAACGTTGTGTGTCGTTTGTTAAACGCTGTGGTTCGCTGCAAAAGTAGAAACAAATACATCGTTTAATCAGAGTTTACTTACCCTGTTTGACCTGATAATATGTATATGTTACAGTAAATCTGTATAATTAGTAATTATGCATAATTACTGAAATTTTTGGGAATTATGTATAATGACTGACGGGTTTAGGAATTATATATAATTACTTAAATTTTCAGTGATTATGTATAATTACTAAAAATATTGGCAGTTATTATCCATAATTACTGAAATGCTCATTTCTCCTTATTTAACTTTACATGCGTTAGAAAAGGGCTAAAAAGTTTAACGCTTTAATCAAATCAATGTCACATAAAACACTTTACAAAGAGGAAGTGATAAATACATTCATTTATTTTTACAAGCAAGATTTAGATGGCATCTACTATTGCACATTTGTCCAGCCTTTCTGCATGCACATCTATTTGTTTCACATCTGTTTTTACCACAACAACCACATTTTAAAAAACCCTGTCCTTCAAATAGTGAATCCGCTTTTACAGCACGTCTAAGAGAAATAAAGTTTTCAATTGATATGTCGGAAGGTCCCACAAATAGAGAATCTGTCAACTCAAATTGATTCCTTGTGTATGAGCCTAGCAGAATTCCGTGCTTTGTCGCCAAACGATACCCCTTGTCAGTCTTTTCACGCACAGTTGCCATTATATTCTTTGGGTCACCTTTACCAAAGTCAAAGTCAAAGTCAGCTTGGGGTATTCAAAACATTGCAACCAATATCAACTTCCTCCAAAATGTTATTCGATCTACTAAGCATTCGCTCCACCTGTTTTTCGGTACAGACTGTGGCATTTGATCTTTCAAGTTCAATTTCTTTTTCATTATAACATAAGAAACATAAGACTGATCTCCCGAAGCTTTCTTCACCATTTGTTTTTCCACATGTACAGTGTTGCTACATTTTGAACATGAATGATCGTTTGAAGCTGGTTTCTGACACACAATACATGTTACACTGTCTGTGTTTCCAGTGCCAGAAACCTCATCGGTTATTTCAATAATGTCAAAGTCATTTCTAAATCCAGTGTTTGTGATATCTTTAAGATCATCTTCAGTGCTCATTTTTGAAATTATTTCATCCGGTAAGGAAGATGAGGTCAGACCAACTTTCGCTTCTATTCCAAACATTGCCTTATATGGTGTTCGCTTAATTCCCGAATGGTAGCTAAGGTTTTTCTGAAATTGCACAAATTTTATTCCAACTGGCCAATCTTGACAACTGTTTTCACGCATCCATGTTACGGTCATATCCTTTATATCTGCGTTTGCCCGCTCAACACTTCCCTGGCTTTGTGGGTGTCTCGGCTTCCCATGAACGATTTTGCACTCTGGCCATAAATCCTTTAATTGAGATATAATGCTGGCAGTAAATTCAGCACCGTTATCGCTCTGTAAAATATTTGGAGCTCCAAAAAGAAGAAAAATATCAAAAATCTGCATCGCTACATCAGTCGCTCTTTTTGATTTCAATGGCCGCAGAACAACAAATTTTGTCATATGATCTTTGTAAACCATGATGTACCTATAATTATTATAGGATAGCGATTGCATATCTATTAAATCCATTTGACCACGGGAATTAAATTCCTTGCTAACAATAGGTTTAACAACAAGACCTTTACTGGCAAGTTTACGTTTCTTTAGCTGACATTCTTCACATAGCTCTTTAAAAAGTTCAAGCGCCTCTATAGAAACATTAGCATATTTTTTATTAGCCTCCTTGATCATTTTATCTCGGCCTCCATGTCCGGTTGCAATGTGAATTTTTTGTACAACATTAAACATATCTTCTAGACAAACATAATACTTCATGTCATCTTCACAAGAACTACGTTTCTTAATGATCTTTTGTACATCACCACACTGAAGGATTTCATACCTAAAACAGATGTAAGAAAGTGATCAGAGTCAAAACAGAAAATGGAAACTTTTTGTCTATATCAATGTTACCATATTCTTTCAATTTTTAGTGACTGATTTAGGTTCAGTTCTATGTTATTGCAATGTTCATAACTAAGCAACAACAAGTACTTAAAGTAATATTACACCACAATATCATGAAATTTGTGGATTAAATATTTTTACTTAATATGCCACTTAATTTAACTAAAATCAACTGCATAACATTAAGAATCCGTTCAAAAGCAGAATTTATGAGCAAATCGCAAAATATAGCTGTTCTCCAGAACAGTAATGTAAATGATATACGCGTGACCCAAGATTTGAATTCTATCGGGGAGATTGTATAACCGGTGTGTTCGATTTGCGTTGATATATTTTATAATGATAAGGCTATTTGTAATATATTTATCGTATTTAAACATTGACAAACTTCTGCAAATAAAATTTGTTAAGAAATTTGCAGAATTAAAATAATAACCACACCATTGTCAAGGTGCCAAATGTTTTATATAATGCTTAATGTTTACATTTTCAACTCGGGTGGCTCAATGAGTTATGTCGCTGGATCTAACAACGCATACAAGCCTATCACCAATACGGCGTGGGTTCGCGCCCGGCTGTAAATTACAAAAAAGGGTGCACTCGACTCGCAACCGCAAGTGATGAAGTTTACCAGTTGCTTGCCCATGGTCGGTGGTTCTCTCCGGGTACTCCGGCTTCCTCCACCACTAAAACTGGTCGCCATGATATAGCTGAAATATTGTTGAAAGTGGCGTTAAACACCAAAAATCAAATCAATCAACTCGTTCAAGGAACCATTGGCTATTAACAGTATGGCCTACTTAGTATAACTTTGATGTTTAAGATATAAAGGAGTAACCAAACTATTGAAAAATCAGAACATACACAAAGCAACTGGTCCAGACTCAATTCCATCGTTTATTTTAAAATCAGCGACAGACCAACTAGCTCCAATCTTGACAGACATATTCCAAACATCGATTGACTCAGGAGAAGTACCCCAAGACTGGAGAGATGCTAATATTGTACCATTATTTAAAAAGGACGAGAGACATCTAGCCTCCAACTATATACCTGTTTCCCTCACCTCCATCGCATGTAAGATACTGGAGCATATAGTCCACAGCAACATCATGGATCATTTGGACAAAAACAAGATCCTCACCAATGCTCAACATGGATTCCGCAAAAAACGATCATGCGAATCCCAACTCATAGTAACCATCCAGGAAATAGCATCAAAATTGGAAAAAGGCTCACAAGTAGATATCATCTTGCTAGACTTTGCAAAAGCGTTCGACAAAGTGCCACACCAACGCCTTCTACATAAATTAGGATATTACGGAGTCAACGCCAAGACAAAGAACTGGATTCAATCATTCATACAAAATAGACAGCAGAGAGTCATATTAGAGGGAGCAGTATCAGAGCAAGCCCCAGTCCTGTCTGGTGTACCACAAGGAACCGTCTTGGGTCCATTACTGTTTCTGACCTACATCAATGACATGCCAGAAATGGCTAAATCATCAGAAACAAAGCTATTTGCCGATGACAGCCTACTCTTCCGTACCATCAACAACCAAGTTGACAGCGTATTATTACAGAATGACTTAACATCATTACAAGATTGGGAAGACAAATGGCAAATGAGTTTCAACGCCAAGAAATGCCAAGCCATACGAATAACACCTAAGAACATACCACCGCTGCCAACAACTTACAACCTACATGGACACACATTAGATATAGTAGACGCCAGTAAATACCTAGGTGTCACCATCTCTAACAACCTCGCCTGGGACAGGCACATAGACAACACAATTGGCAAAGGCAACAAAACATTGGGATTTATTCGACGCAACCTAAAAGACTGCACCAAACCAGTGAAATCAGCAGCATATACATCCATGGTGAGACCAACAATGGAGTATGCAAGCTCAGTATGGGACCCGACAAACCGGAAAAAGATTGGCAACCTTGAAAAAGTACAAAAAAGAGCCGCAAGATTCGTTTTCAACAATTACACAGACCGAACACCTGGCTGTGTTACTAAAATGGTAGAATCCTTGAAGTGGGAAACATTAGAAGAAAGGAGAAAGACTAATAGACTATACATGCTGTTTAAAATCAAAAATGGATTAATTGATATAGACAGCCACCAATATATTCAATCCAACGACAGCAGGACTAGAGGCAAAGATCGCCTTTATCAAGAAAGAACGAGCAGTGAGGCCTTCGGTAATTCATTCTTCCCCAAGACCATCAGGGACTGGAACCAACTGCCAGCGAATACAACTTCGGCCAACACAGTAATTGGAGATCAATAATATTATACATACCTTCTCTTCTTTTGTTAGATTCCATCTTTGTTTTTGCGGAAAAATTCCACGTGTCTATATTTGATTCAGCGTTGAGATTAGAAACAAATGCAACAAACGATAAACGACAAACTGTAGACGCACATTTAGCGAGTGCATAGTTTGTCAAAGTTTGTGCAAACTTTACAAACTTGTGTTAGAAAAAAATGCTCTAAACGCGTACGCGCGTAGTCGTTTGTATCGTTTGTGTTAGAAAAAATGCACTCATAGCCTTCCATAGGTGCTTCCCACCAAGTTTCGGTTCATTTGGCCAAGCAATTTCAGAGAAGATTTTTAGAAATCAACCAACCAGAAGCAAGATTTGCCTATGGCAGCCATGTTTGCTAACAGATCGGGATGAAATTAGCAATCTTTATAGAGGACCTTCCATAGATGCAGCCTACCAAGTGTCGGTTCAATTGGCTAAGCAGTTTCAGGGAAGAAGATTTTTTTAAATCGACCAATCTGAAACAAGAATTGCATGTGGCAGCCATGTTTGATAATGAATCGGGACGAAATGATCAATCTTTATAGAGGACCTCCCATAGATGCTTTCTAATAAGTTTCGGTTCATTTGGTAAAGTGGTTTCAGAGGAGAAGATTTTTAGAAATCCACCAATCAGAAACAAGAATTGCCTGTGGCGGTCATGTTTGCTGATGAATCGGGACGAAATTAGCATTCTTTATAGAGGACCTTCCATACATGCTTTCTACCAAATTTCAGTTCATTTTGGGAAAGCGGTTTCAGAGGAGAAGATTTTTTAGAAATCAATCAATCAGAAAAAAGAATGGCCAGTGCCGGCCATGTTTGTTAGCGGATTGGAACTAAATGAGCAATCTTCATAGAGGACATTCCAAGGATGCTTCCTATCAAGTTTTGATTCATATGGCCAGACGGTTTCAGAGGAGAAGATTTTTTTAGAAATCAACCAACCAGAAACAAGAATGACCTATGGCGGCCATGTTTGTTAACCGATCGGGACGAAATGAGCAGTCTTTATAGAGGACCTTCCATAGATGCTTCCTACCAAGTTTCGGTTCATTTGGCCAAGCGGTTTCAGCGGAGAAGATTTTTTTTTTTAAATAGGCCAATCAGAAACAAGAATTGCCTGTGGCGGCCATGTTTGTTAATGGATCGGGACAAAATTACCAATCTTCATAGGGGACCTTCCATAGATGCTACCTACCAAATTTCAGTTCATTTGGGAAAGCGGTTTCAGAGGTGAAGATTTTTTTTTAGAAATCAACCAATCAAAAAAAAAAAAAATGAATGGGCTGTGGCGGCTTGTTTGTTAACGGATCGGAACTAAATGAGCAATCTCTATAGAGGACCTTCCAAGGATGCTTCCTACCAAGCTTTGTATTCATTTGGCATGGCGGTTTCAGAGGAGAAGATTTTTTAGAAATCAACCGATTAGAAACAAGAATGGCCTGTGGCGGCCATGTTTGTTAACGGATCGGGACGAAATGAGCAATCTTTAAAGAGGACCTTCCTTCCTATCAAGTTTAATTTGGTTCATTTGGGCATGCGGTTTGGAGGGGAAGATTTTTAAAAATCCGCCAATCATAAACAAGAATTGCCTGTGGCGGCCATGTTTTTTAATGGATCGGGACAAAATGAGCAATCTTTATAAAGGACCTTCCAGATGCGTCCTACCAAGTTCCAGTTCATTTGGCTGAGGGGTTTCAGGGGAGAAGACTATAATGTGAAAAGTTAACGGACGACTGACGCCAAGTGATCACAGGGACTCGGTTAGTGGACATATTTTTTTAATGATTTTTTTAAATTATTTTACGTGTTTTTCCTATTTACTGTCTGTTTTTATTAAATCATTATCGTTAGCACCTAGATTTTCATGTTTACAGTCAATGTGCAACTATCCATATCCATAGGTTTTTTTAGTATATGGATATGGATAGTATATTGCACATTGACTGTAAACATGAAAATCTAGGTGCTAACGATAATGATTTAATAAAAACAGACAGTAAATAGGAAAAACACGTAAAATAATTTTAAAAAATATGTCCACTAACCTGTGCAAGTGAAGAGGCGTACAACTTTTTGGACAATCCTATCAAAAAATCAAAATGGATCTCGCTGGTGAAATCAAGAGTGAATGACCACTGGTGTACCCAGCTAACAACTCTAGCACAACTCTACACAGGACTGCAATATCCTAGTAACCACAACCTGAGCAAGTGCAAAATACATCCTATTCTGAAGCACAGATGCTACTCATCATTAGACATCAGCAGAATCCCAGTGAAATTAAGACTCATAACCGGGACATACGTGTTGCAAACAAAACGCATTAAGTACTACAGAAATGAAACTGACCCAACATGCATGCTATGCGGAGCAGCAGAAGAGAATGTACCACACTTTATTCTTCAATGTGAAAAACTACAAGCGGAGAGAGTGGCTTTACTGTCCGAGATCAACGCAATATGGCAAAATGAACTCCAAAATAATGAAAATTTTACGGACTTGAGCGAAGTCGATCAACTACAACTGCTAATGGACAATACAAACAAGGTGAAACCTACCAAGAAAAATTCAGCCAGCGCAGCCAGACTCGAAGATCTGTCAAGGAGATTAATGTTCAAACTACATATTAAGAGAACAAACCTTCTGGAGAGTGATAGAGGCAAAATACAGACAACAATGAAGAAACGGATCTAACATGGCAAAAAAAGGAGGGGGGGGGGAGAGCCGAACGGAAATTGCCCACCCAAGGATCCATTATAATAGTAAACTGTGATAATTGTTTTAGATTCATTAGACTTTGAATATGACGTTTTTAGATTTTAGACTTTGAAGATGATGTTTTAAATCTGAGTCTGTGAATATGATTCATTTTAGATTTTAAAATGTGAAAATTACTTCTTAGATTTTAGAAACCATACGAACAGAGACTTTTAGATTTTAAACAGTGATATGTCTTCTTAAATGTCTCCATACAATATGTGCAACATGCATATTTTAAACATAATATCGGATCTATCGTTGTGGATTGCATTGTTTTAACCTGATTTGAATAAACTTTTTATATACCGTGTGAATAAGCCTGATTTTTATTGTACATAAATTCTATTCATGGATACGGAGGTGATGGGACTTTCACTGACACAGCACTGTAAAGCGCACCGCCACCAAACACACGTTAGACATACAACACGTATGGTTCTCCTTTGAAGGGGGTAAAGATACAGAGGTAAGGTAAGGATGGCAAAAGAAAAAACGGCGAAAACAGCAAGCATAAATAGTTTGATGCCAAATTTTACCAACACATTATTATTATTTATTATTGAAAGGAGACAAAATTTCTACCCTGAACAGCGAGTAGAGTGAACAAATACAAAGTCGGAAATTACCAGGTAGACCGTTCCTGGATATGTTTTTTCCCCCCTTATAAACCGGATTCCAATCAAATCATGTTAGCATGTTTTAAATTATGTCACATGATAATAAAATGGCAGAAGGAGAATCTGGGAAAAATGATCAGAAAGAAGAGAATTCCGTTTCTCACGACCCTATAGATGAATTGCAGGAAATAGAAAATATGGTTTTGAATCCAAATATAAACGTAGAAAATTTAGTTGAGGAAGCAAGTAATGGTACGGTTATATATTTGATATTTTACTGGGCTTTTTTAGAAGTCTTAGTACACATGTACTCGGGGACATGCTTTTGATGATCCCCTTTTCAAAACAACGAAAAATTTCATCGTACACTCGGCCATTATTTTCAGTTCAATTATACTCTAATCTGAAATATATCATCGCATAATGGTCCTTTCTTTTTCTTCTTTCAATTTCCGCACTCCATCACTAATGATGACAATTAGTCCGATATTCCTCTGCCGTTCGACGACTATTTACATCTTGCTGTTGTCGTTGAACGTCAGAGCGCTCTCCATAATGAAAACAGCGGATTTTTCTCCCCATGTCAACTGTAGGCTGTGTAGCACATTTCCACATTTTGTGGCTATCAGATTTTATTTTCTATCCAAAACCCTAATATATATCGCTTCACCAATCATTTTTCTATTCATTCATAACCATCTTACGCTCAGAGAGTGGTGTTACACTCGATTACAGCACGTTTTTTCCTTACACCCGATGATTTGGTCATTTCACTGCCATTTTTTTAACGTGATCTCGCGATACTAACTGAAAGATGACAGCAATGCATTGCATGATGGGAGATACTAAGTACAGTGCACCAAATTAGCATACGTAAACAAACATACAAGACCATATAAAGTGTATTCTGCAGAACAAACAGTTCCATCTACAACTCAAATCAGAGCAGAAGGAAATAATACAAAATATGTTGGATAGAAAAGATTCATTTGGCAGTGTTATCCGCGGGCTTCAGAAAGAGCATGTCTTACGTTTCCCCCTATTTTGGACAAGGTCAGATCATATATGCAAATCATCTCCCATGATACATTGCGGTAATCGTAGTTCTCTCGAAATCACGTGACAAATATTTCAAAATGTCAGTGTTCAAAATGACGAAATCATATGGTCTGGGGGAAATTGTGCTGTAATGGAGTGTAACACCAATTTCTGAAGGTAAGATGGTTATGAATGAATAGATAAATGATTGGTGAAGCGATATATATTAGGGTTTTGGATAGAAAATAAAATCTGATAGCCACAAAACGTGGAAATGTGCCACGGCTGAGATGGGGAGGAAAATCCGCTGTTTTCATTATGGAGAGCACTCTGACGTTCGACAACAGCAAGATGTAAATAGTCGTCGAACGGCAGAGGAATCTCGGACTAGATGACAATGTGCCGTGCATGCGTGGGTTAAAAATTTATGGACAGTTTCAAATATGTACAAATGTATCAAACTTAACAGACTTAAAAAAAATCTATCCTTGAATCCTGTATTAGCTGTATTTAAAAAAAATATGACTTTGACACAGAAAGGGGCATTTTGTAATGATATGTATATATAGATTCTCCTTCAGTTGCCTGTGGGTTACGATATTTCTCCACTCAAGAGAGTTAAATTTAAAATTTTAACCACAAGCCGTCACTCTCGAGAGTGGAGAAATACAAAAAATGTATCATCGTAACCCACATGGGAAACTGAAGGAGAAATTGTTTCTCTCATTATTTAACACGAACTTTATTTCAAAATTTGAAATTAATGCGGGGAAAGGCACGAGACATTTTAATCCTCTAGAGGATTACAGATTTTTCCACCACTGGTTCAGCGGAGTTAAAACGCCGTAATAATGGGAGAAATCAGATTAACACATGATTAAACTAAAAATAATAGTTGACAGATACATTTTTTTTTATTTTGAAAAGAGAAGGGGGCTATCCTGTACCTGTGCACATATGGCTTGGAATTTGAATTTTGGCTTGGTACCGAGTCTGAGGTTGAGATATAAGCTTAATTAAAAAATGTACCAAAATGCACATACCCGGTAGTTACTCATAAACGATAATAGCTTAATTTAGAAAAATAAAGTTTTCTTGTCTTCACTTGACTCTTAGAATATAATTAATTAGCTTTTAAAGATTTGTTTTTTAGGAGTTAAAAATATTTTCCCTTGATTATCATACAAATCACAAGACTTTGAAAGTACACCTGGGACTGCTTTTGTATATATGTTGTTAGATACGATAACGTAACCCTCATTCCGCTTGTGCTCCATTTAGGGTTACGAATCGATCTCATTCAACGTATGGGAGCAAATTAAAAATTTCGTTCCGGGAATATTTCAACTTTCTTTTTGCATATCTGGTCATAACTTATTATTCCCAACAATTTCTAAGTAATGGTGATATGAAATAAGTGTTACAATACCTGTTTCTATCTTCAAGATCGATTTCGTATTTGAAAATTGTTACTTGTCCGCCATAACACCTTAAGTAGACTCTCGTGATGGGCGGAGCCTATCCATATATGGATCTCAATGCCAAATATGGAAAACGTTTACTACGATTTACTATGAATCGATCCAAATAAAGATATCTCCAAAACGAGGCAAGTGCACGTGAAATAGCAACTTGTAAACAAAATGTCGGACAGAAAGAAGATTTCATACATTCAAATTTTCAGATGGATATAAGTCTACCATGGATTGATGCAGCGTTTACTTAACACCTCAAGGTTTACCTAAATATATTTATCTTTCAATCCCGTTAATTTTTCCTACCACTTACAATGGAATTAGGACAAAAAACTGGCCGGTGTGAATCACTCCGGGCGCTGCTCCCATACATTGAATGGGACCGATTCGTAACCTAAATGGAGCACATGCAGAATGAGGGTTACGTTATCGTATCTAATATGTTGTAAGCTCTGATTGGTGAATTAGTGCTTTCATGCCTAAATTCACACTTTGTATTTTTTAGAATATGAACACCTGAACAAGACATTAGATGAAATTGACTCATGGATGAACACTCTAGAAAGCAGAAATGATTCCCTTTATTCTCAACTGCAAGAATTATTGAAATCCAGCAAAGAAACACGACAAGAATTTCAAATGATGAACGAATGTCAGGAAAATAATGGAAAAACAGATGGTGACAAGACAAATTCTTGATGAATACAAATCGGATTAGTATATCAATATTTTACAGCAACAAATTAACTTTGAACTAGAACTTGTGTATTCAGAGTTCAATAATCAGGACAAAGAATTGAGAATACACTAGAACTTGTGTATTCAGAGGTCAATAAACAGGACAAAGAAATATACTTTATGGCATATTGACACATTGACCAAGAGCTCTACATCAATTTATGAGACCTGACCATTAATTTTTTCTGTTAAAAAATACAGGATCAGTTTTGCAAACTGTGGTGTATTGTTAAGTATTTGTATAAAAATTGGGTATGGTTATGGTGTTTAATGCCACTTTCAACAATATTACAGTTATATCGTGGCGGTCAGAGTACCCAGAGGAAACCACTGACCTGCCGCAAGTCACTAACAAACTTTATTACATATTGTTGTATCGAGTACACCTCACCATGAACAGGGTTCGAACTCACAAATTTAGTGGTGATAGACAGGACACTGATTGCACAGGTAGTCATAAATCCAACTATCATATGATTACAACCACAGTGGCTCCTGGTTCCTCTTGGAGTCTCCTACTTAGAAAAATGATTGGTGTATGTATACATATAGTGCATGTAATTAGAAGTTGTAAGAAAAAATGCAATCCCTGCTACACCAATATCTCTGGTTCCATCACTCTATATTTTGACTTTAAAATGAGGCTAGATTCTGAATTTGAATAAAAATGTTTTAAATGAATAAACATAGGAGAGGATAAATGACTTATTTGTTCTAAAACTAAAATATGTGGTTTGTAGATAAATAATTTAAGGGCTGAGCTGGGGGCTATGGTGTTTAAAGATACTTTCAACAATATTTCAGTTATATTGTGGCAGTCAGTTTTATTAGTAAAGGAGAAAACCACCAACCTGCTCCAAGTCACTGACAAACGTTATCACAGAATGCTGTATCGAGCACACCTTGCCATGAGCTGGATTCAAACTCTCAACGTTAGTGGTGATAGGTACTGATTGCATTGGTAGTTGTGAATCCAACTGCCATACGATCACGACCAAGATGGCCACCTACAGGGGCGGATCCAGGATATCAAGTTAGAGGGGGGGTGGGGCGTACTTAAAATTTTTGGGGTATTTCGTTTGAAAAATCACGATTTTACGCAAAAAAATCATATTTTTTCCAATTTTAGGGGGTGTGTGCGCCGGGTGTGCCCCCCCCCCCCCCCTGGATCCGCCCCTGACCTAAATAATTTAATACTACAATGTAAAGGAAGTAAATGTTATATTAGGCCAGTCTTAAAAAATAGTTGGTTTGCTCTTCACAACACACAATTTGAGAAGTGGGTACATGTACAAATGTAGGTCGGTAGGCAATTAATTTTTTTCGATATTTCAAAAATACGTGTTTTTCAATTTTTGTTTTTCTTCAAAACTCTAATTCTTTAAGATTCCCGAAATATACATTTAATTTCTTTTTTTTTTAGCAAAATATTTTTTTTTTTCTTATATGGTTGATTGTGGTGTGTCAGTTGTGAAACAGCAAACCAATATTTTTTATGGATAACCTTATAAAACTAGAGACTCACCATTAGCCTGCATCATTAATCTGACGAGGAGGGTAGGGGTTGTGGTATTTAACACGACTTTCAACAATATTTCAGTTATATCCTGGCGGCCAGTTTTATTGGTGGAGGAAACTGGACTAAACCACTGACCTTTCGCAAGTCACTGATAAACTTTATCACATAATGTTGTATCAAGTACACCTTGTCTGAGCAGGATTCGAACTTGCAACTTTAGTGGTGACAGGCACTGATTGCACTTACTTTACTTACTTAGTCCTAAGACCTTGCTATGCCTCATGGCACATAGGACAAGGACAAGCTTCCTCCACTCTTCTCTGTTGTTGGCTTTTCTTTCTATTGTGCCCCAGGTGTATCCTCTTTCCTTTATTTCATTTTCGATGGTGTGCCTCCATGTTGTTTTTGGTCTTCCTCTTTTCCTTTTCCCTTCTGGTGTCCATCTTAGGGCTACCTTTGTCATGTCTTCAGATGGTTTAAGTAGAACATGTCCATGCCACCTCCATCTCTTTTGAATCAACAAAGTCTCCATGGGTGTCCTTGGTGTTTGTGATGTCATGCAGGTCTTTGTTGGAGATTTTGTTCGGCCAGAATATCTTCATTATCTTTCTCAGACAGGTGTTATGGGAGCTGGAGAGTCTGTTAATGTCTTTATCGGTCATTCTCCAGCACTCTGAGCCATATAGGAGTACAGATAGTACACAATAAAGTTATAAAGTTTAAGCTTGGTCTTCTTTGAAAAGGCTGTTGTCTTTCAGATGTTGCCTAATCTGATGAATGCTGACCTAGCTTTTCCTATTCTGACCTTTGTATCTATTTCAGCTCCACCCTCTGTTGTTATACAGCTTCGTAGGTAATTAAAGTAGTCTACTGTATCCAGTTGTTTCCCTTCTACAAATATGCATTAGCTCACAGTTCATCTTGTTTTTTTCTTTTATTGAGGGGGCCCGGGTGGCTCAATGAGTTAGGTCGCTGGATCTAACAACTCATACAAGCCCATCACCAATACGACGTGGGTTCGCGCCCGGCTTTGTAAATTACAAAAAAGGGTGCACTCGACTTGTAGCCGCAATTGATAAAGTTTACCAGTTGCTTGCCCATGGTCGGTGGTTCTCTCCGGGTACTCCGGCTTCCTCCACCACTAAAACTGGTCGCCATGATATAGCGGAAATATTGTTGAAAGTGGCGTTAAAACACCAAATATCAAATCAAAATCAAATCAAATATGACTGGCAATCTCTCTGTGTTGAGGTGCATTAACATTGTTTTCTTGACATTGATCTAAGGCCAGTCATTCTAGCATTTTCTTCTAACTTTCTTGTCTTTTACTGCGTATGGTCTTCAGTATGTGATAATAGCCCTAAATCATCAACGTAGTCTGTATCCTCTAGTGTGGTACAGTGTCCATCTCAGTCTGGTGTTACCTTCTGTTAGGGTTGTTCTCAATGGCAATTATAAAGTGCACAGATGACATAACACATCCTTGTCTGCCACTACTTGCACAGGTAGTTGTAAATCCAACTACTATACGACGATGGACCCTATCTGGCAAAGAAGATTTATTGTACTATTGCATATGATAAATATGATAAAGTTTTATCTCTGAGGACTTGAACCCAATACAACCCGGACATTTATTTGTACAAAATTGAATCTTCATATCGCATGTCTCCCCTTCATTTACACAGAAATGATATGGAAAGAACAGTCTATATCCCAAATCTCCCCACAGTTGCCCCACATATTAAGTTTGGTTTATGGTGTTTAACGCCACTTTCAACAATAGTTCAGTTAGATCGTGGCAGTCATTTTTATTGGTGGAGGAAACTGGAGTACCCGGGGAAAACCACCGACCTGTCGCAAGTCACTGACAAACTTGATCATATAATGTAGTATCGAGTACACCTCGTCATTAACCGGGTTCTAACGAGGGTCATCCAGGAAAAGTTGTAATTCATATACATGTACATGTATTTTGAAATCCAATTGTTCCATGTCGCAGCTATCGTTCTTCTGAATCCAGAAATATATGGTTGCTAAGATAGTTTATAAGGTGACGGCCCGATAGTCCGAAAATGTCCATTTTTCAGTAATCTCTTGCAGATTTCTTTATAAATGTTTGTATTATAACTTTTCAGATGACATTTACTAACAAATAAAAGATTTGTTGGTATAAGTACATGTGCATTCACATCTACGCGATCTTGCATTAAAAAAAAACAATTGGCTGGTATTGACGATGCGTGAAGGAAAATGGGTAGTTTCGACCCAACTGTGTCTAGTGTCAATGTACCGATATGTCCAGGTGCCGATTTGACCTGTACCCGATAGATCAGACGTGCGAAATGCAAATCACAACTAGCTATATAATACTTGTCTCCGCATGGTATTATGCATTAGTTTTCTCGCCATTTCTAGTATTAACAGTTCCCGGCATCTCAATAGACCCTTCAACGTTAACTGCAGAGCTTCACGGTTTTGGAGGGAACTGAGTGGAAACGCGCCGCTTTCCGCAAATTGACATCAGTTAACAATGAAAGTGACATTGTGATGCCTTCATTTACTTTAGAGGACCCACCCATATTTGGTATTTCCAAAGCTAGCCCTACCCCTAGCCTAACTCGAGAACACAGCCTACGGCACTAGATGGCACGTTGACACAGTCTACAGCACTAGATGGCATATTGATACAACCTACGACGCTAGGTGCAAATATTTCAGTTACCCTATAGGTTGTGGGTCCCCTAAAGTAAATAAAGGCCAATTGTGACGTTGA
>MJUT01036434.1:65651-87799 GCA_002080005.1 Gigantidas platifrons | reverse complement strand
ATTGTCGGTAACGCATATCTTGTTATTGTATCTATCTAGTATCTATATATATTCACACTGTGTAAATGCTGTACTCGATGAAATGATATTTCGTGTTGCGGTGTACTGATATTTCGCTGTTGTCTGTCTACTGACATGGGACCGTCAAAAGAAGTATGTTTTGGGCGAGTTTTTGTTATATTATACCCCATATCAATTCAAACAATTATTAGGAAGTATTTAATGTGTTTATATATGCTTTACATTTCTTTTTAATTTTTTCATTGATGACTTAAAAAATAGTTTATTGCATAACTGTAACACAAATCCAGTTGTCATTGGTGATGTGTCTCTAAATATACTTTTATATGCAGATGACATTGTTTTGTTATCCGAAAGTAAAGAAGGTTTACAAAATAGTTTAGATGAACTTTATAGATATTGTTCAAATTGGAAACTTCAAGTTAATTCAGATAAATCAAAAATAATAGTTTTCAACTCTAATGGGATGACATTCTTGAATGAATTCACTTATAACAATTGAATAGTTGAAACAGTTACCCAGTATTGTTACTTGGGTATCGTAATGAGATATAATGGTAGCTTTAATTTGGCTATAAGCACCCTCATGGAAAAAGCACGAAAAGCTTATTTCAAGATTAAAAAAACAGTAAGTTTAAATAATCCAGCTAGATTAATAGAAAAACTTTTTGATTGTTTAATTTCACCAATTCGTTTATACTGTAGTGAAATCTGGGGTCCCTTTTGTTCCTTAAAGGACTCTGACCCTTTCGAAAAGCTCCACCTGAAATTTATAAAAGAAACTCTTGGAGTAAATTGCAAAGCCTCAAATGATGCTTGCAGAGCAGAACTAGCTCGACTTCCACTTAGAAATTTAATTCATGCCTCTAGTATAAATTTTCTAGATCATATACTTTCATCAGACAACACCTTAATATACCAAATATATAATGCTACAAAAACTTCAAACCCATGGATTAAGAAAACAAAATATTTACTCAATAGCCTTGGTTATTCATATATTTTTGACAATAATGTGAATTTTAAACTTCAACTGATAAATATAAAGCAAAGAATAAAAGATCAAAATTTACAAAATCAAAATAGCAACATTTGTCAATCTTCTAAACTAAACTTCTTTAGAACTTTCTACAATATGGGACAAAGACTTTCATATGTTGATTGTTTAGTTAATATTTCGGAGAGGGCTGTAATTTCTAAAATTCGCACAAGTGCCCATTTACTAATGATAGAAAGAGGAAGGCATAAAAATTTTCCTACATCAGAAAGATTTTGTACAGTTTGTAAATCTGGAAAAATTGAAAATGAAGAACATTTCCTAATTCATTGTCCAGTATATGAACTGCAAAGACAAATATTTGTAAACAAAATTAACAAAATAGTACCAAGATATATAAAACTGAGTACAGTTTCCAAAATAAAACTTCTTCTTAATAGTAATTCATCAGTAATTCTTAGAATGTCCTCTTCATTCATTTCGAGTTGTTTCAAAAATAGAGACAGTCTGATGTGAAATACATTATATATTATTATGCATAATTTTTTTAATATTGTCATATATATATATATTTCATTTGATGTAAAATCATACATCACAAACTTGTAATACTGTTACATTGTATATGGGCCCTAACCATTTATTGTAAATGAGTTTGTGCTAATAAAGTATTTATTTATTTAGTATTTTCAAACTTAATTTATTATGAACATAGAAAATTAGGTAATAGTAAACAGTGAATTAAAAATATTATTAAAATGTAAAGAAAATAATTCATTACAGGTTATTTCATAAATTTATGAATTAAACACAAGCTAAATTTTATTCCTCCTTAACATTTGATCGTCTGAATTCATTGTAGTAGAGAAATGAAGTTTTAAACGTTTGATTTATATTCACCATACAGCGATGAACTGTACTGTTATCTTATGTTCATATATTTAGTGTGTACTGTTTCTTCGTGTATACAACGACAAAAACTGTACTGTTATTTCAGGTTTCTTTAACTTTATAACTATAATTTTTTACTAACCATCTGATTTTCTACTTTCCAGATAACTGTAATGGACCACTACCGTTGTTACTA
This sequence comes from Gigantidas platifrons, assembly GCA_002080005.1. NCBI lineage: Eukaryota > Metazoa > Mollusca > Bivalvia > Mytilida > Modiolidae > Gigantidas > Gigantidas platifrons. The sequence goes on along the minus strand of MJUT01036434.1, from coordinate 85,694 downwards.
CTGCAATGCTCTGTTAATGTCCCCAGAACAGACCAAACCAATGTGATAAATTCAACACCAGACCGAAGAATTCCCATTGAAAGACCCCATTACAAACGAATAACGTGCAACAAAAAAGAGACAGCGACAAACAAAGAGTTTGACGAAGATTCCTGACCTTTCACAAAAGATATTAAATGATCGGTGCCTAAAAAGCGTTCATTGTTTCATTCAACAATAAAAAATCAACATAATGAAGATTCATTTTTATTCAAATAGTAAGAGATTAATATTGAAAAAACTTTGCAAGATATTTAAAGTTTTTATACAATAATAATCAGTAGTCCTCTACTGGATACAAGTGGCAACATAATGATTTGATTTGATTTTTGGTGTTTTAACGCCACTTTCAACAATATTTCAGCTATATCATGGCGACCAGTTTTAGTGGTGGAGGAAGCCGGAGTACCCGGAGAGAACCACCGACCATGGGCAAAATAATAACAAAATATTAACACAGAAAGCACCTCTTCCGGGTTTTCAAACAGTTATTTATTTCCGTCGGGTAAATACATTGTAACTCACTTACGAGGTGTATGCCACACTTGTTCCTGTGACAATGTAGCAATAGGTGGAGTGGATCTTTTTTTTAGCACATCTAGCATCATGTTGGGCTTTTGATGACCTCCAACTGAAACATTTCCCACAATAACTACAACGGTGTGGTTTCTGGTTTTGGTGCAGTGCTCTTACGTGATCGCTAAGAGCTTGTTTGTCATAAAGCAAACTACCACAATCTTTACATTCATAACTTTTACTGCTAGAATTCTGTCCGCATTCCTTTGCATGTCTTTGCAAAGAAAAGAGGTGTGCATATTTTGATCCAAATTTATTGCATTTATGTTTGAGACCTGCTTGATGTGCCCTTTGTAGGCTACCGTAGATGTATACCCTTTAGAACAAATTTGGCATTTATATGGCGCGTCACCATTGCCATGCTTACTGAGACAATGTAGTCTTACTCCTCTTTTTGTTGTAAAGTGGCGACAACATTGATCACATATATAGTCCCCTTTTGTATCTTTCTTTCCATTATTGATGTTCCCGTCTCCGTGTTTAATAATGGTATGACGCTTCAGACTTGATTTATACTTTGTTGTAAATGTACAGTGACGACATGTTACAAGAGATATATCTTTTTTCTTTTCTGTTTTACATTTCACGGCTTTTGATGGACCTGCTGCACTAGATTTATCAGTTGAAGTATCGATTGTGATTGAGGTGAAGGATTCTTCTAAAGGATTAATCTCCATATCACTATCCATTTTGTCTGTAAATAAATATACATTTTGTACATGTATAAATAAGAAATTTAATTAAAATAAACAAGAAATTGTATCTTTGCGACACTGATGCCCCGCTCGGCACATATTTGTCGGAATCCCCTAATCTACAAATATTTATTAGTTCACATCATGATGTATAAGCATACCAAGTTTCATGATGATGTGAATTCATCTTCATGGAAAACTAACTTCAATGTGTAGGTTAACCGAGACGGACGAACGGACAGACCCGAACACAGATATATATAGGCCCCCTACTTTCGTAGGCGGGGCATACAAATAGTATAAGTTAAATACCGGTTGTGAGGGAAATAGCAAGTTTATTGTCCCCCGAAACACAAACTATTTCCCGACGCGAAGCGGAGGGAAATAATTTGTGTTAAGGGGGACAATAAACTTGTTACTTCCCAAAATAACCTGTTTTTAACTGTTTTATTATACTTTCACACTTGAAGAACAACAATAAAAGGCTTTTTCTCTGTGATATGATTATTTCTAGGTTATTAAACTTATACTGATGAAGAACAGCAAAGTAAGGCATATTACCTCAATATTGTGTTTATAGTTGCGTCACTTAAAAAAACCGGGAAATATGAACATGCAAAATTGCGGATAGGGAAATAGTCTCAGGGAAATAGTTCACTTCCGGGGAAATAGTCTTTATGGGGAAATTAGCAAATCTATGACTGTTAATTTATATAGTAAAAATACTGTAAAAGTATAATAATTCATCATGACGTTATATGTTGCGACTGTGCGAGATCCGTGAGGATAGTCAAGGTCGTTAAACACTCCCAAAACAAACACACAAAGCTGACCGCCATTTTGCAATATATGGAACGACAGACCGCCCCAAAATAGTATACAGACTGAAGCGAAGCTGAGGCCCATATATTGTTTTTTTGAGTGATCTGGTTAGAGCATTATTTGCAAACTTAGTACATAAAAACGACTAGCAGATTTCAAAACATTAGAAAAAGACCGGATATGGGGAAATGCCATAAATGCACCAGGATATAACTAATTAAAATTACAAAGACACAGGCCTGGGGAGACAGGAATATGTGGTTTGGAAGAAAAACATCCCATTTGAAACATTAAATAACAGTACAAGTTTAACAGAGGTAACAGTACAGTTTAATTTCTATTAACAGATACGCACGGGAAATATCAGTACACTAAGGATTTTCCTAGTCATAAATTTCGGGTTGCTCCGTACATATAACACTGACAAAAATAGTGCTTTCTTATGTAATACAATATAAAATAAGGATATTTTAAGAGATATTTCATTCAGAAATTCTATCTGTAAGTTTTTATTTATGAGAAATATCATTTGTTACATACATTTTCAAGGTATCATTCCATTCACAACGGTATCATAGGGATTTACATGGAAATTTTTCTATCAAACTTATTTTGGACATTTATGATATACACAAAAATTATATATTAGCAAGTAAATTTGGTTCTGAGGGCTCCAAGTAAACAAAAATACGTACCAATCTGCGTTCTCTGATACGTCGGCGTCAACATGTAAAACGACAGCGAAATATCAGTACACCGCAACACGAAATATCATTTCATCGAGTACAGCGTTTACACAGTGTGATATTTGATCTGAAATTAAACCTGTGGCCAATTACCGCCAAAACTTTATATATTTGTTTCTTTATACCCGTACGAGATAACAGAATTTAAGTTATATGCTTAAATTCATTTATTGCGTCGGGGATTATACGCCTACGGGATTGTATGCAGGGTTTTAGGTTTACAGTTTAGAGTGACGTAATGATTCCTTACCAGACAAGACGGATGTTGACTGTCAGCGTTTAATTTTAAACCCTCCCTCCCTCTCCAATAATTTAGAATGGATACTGCTGCTGGCTTTGAATTTATAATTTCAGANTTGTCCTAGTCATGTTATAAGGGCATTATATATTGACGTGTCCTTGTACCTAACGTTAACAATCCAAGCGTCATCGAGATTAAAACGTTCCGCTAACCACTTATGGAACAACAGCGACGTCTGTCGAAAGAAATTTGGTGAATGATCCCTATTATTTGACAATTTGTATAGTTTTTCATTATTTGGATTTGTGCGTGTCAAACTTTCATTCGTGTAAAGTGAATTCCTGTTTTGGAATTGTGCGTTTCGAACTTTAATTCGTGCAAAGTGAAGTCCTGTTAGATTCCAGCAGTTTTCTGTTATTTGGATTTGTGCAAGTTGAACTGTAACTTCGTGCAAAGTAAAGTCCTGGTTTGGATTTGTGGGTGGCGAACTAATTCGTGCAAAGTGAAGCGGAATTCGCTGCTTTTTATGTTTATCTTTGTATACTATTCTGCTTGAAACATAACATTTGAACATTTGCATCTGTGTAGCCCACGGTGTGATCAGACTAATTTACAAGCACCTGAGCACCTGTGTATCCCACGGTGTAATCAGACTTTAATTTACAACTTACAAGCACCTGTGTATCCCACGGTGTAATCAGACTTTAATTTACAACTTACAAGCACCTGTGTATCCCACGGTGCATTGTATACCCGTTGTATATCTATCTATCTATCTAAGGTTGCCATAATTTGTCGGTAACCGCATATATCTATCTATCTAAGGTTGCCATAATTTGTCGGTAACCGCATATCTTGTTATTGTATGATCTATCTATCTATCTATACATTTATATATATTGATCTGATATTGAATATCTATCTACCATCTATCAAAAGGTTGCCATAAATTGTCGGTAACCGCATATCTTGTTATTGTATCTATCTAGTATCTATATATATTGATCTGAAATTAAACCTGTGGCCAATTACCGCCAAAACTTTATATATTTGTTTCTTTATACCCGTACGAGATAAAGAAGAGCTTGAAGATACCAAAGGGGTAATCAGAATCCGTAAATCGAAGAAGAACAGACAACACAATGGCTAAACGAAAAAGTACAGAAGGACAAACAACGATCTACAAAACATACATATAAAACTAAAGATCGAATTTACACGTACCCCACTAAAAATCGGGGGTTAACTCATGTGCTTCGGAAGGGTATGTAGTTCCTGCTCCACTAGTGGCACTCGTATTAATCTAGTTACAATCCCGGTGATAAGTCATGAATGAGGAGAAAGGACCGGGAAGTGTTTACGACAAGAGGAACATATCCGTGGTCATTTGTGACACAGATATTACATAACGGTCAACCAAGTCATGGTGGCGACCTATAAACTGTGGCATTATAATATATCAACCAGCAAAAAATGACCCAATTGGAAAATTATCGGTTGATCACCCACCGATTACTTATCATGTGTGAAGAGTATCGGAGCGTAGTGAAGTCACAGGTTATCGACGATGAGCACACCCAGGAATTATCATCACATACCGATTACTTATCACGAGTGAAGAGTATCGGAGCGTAGTCAAGTCACAGGTTGTCGACAATGAGCACACCCAGGAATTATCATCACATACCGATTACTTATCATGAGTGAAGAGTATCGAAGCGTAATCAAGTCACAGGTTATCGACGATGAGCACACCCAGGAATTATCATCACATACCGATTACTTATCACGAGTGAAGAGTATCGGAGCGTAGTCAAGTCACAGGTTATCGACGATGAGCACACCCAGGAATTATCATCACATACCGATTACTTATCACGAGTGAAGAGTATCGGAGCGTAGTCAAGTCGCAGGTTATCGACAATGAGCACACCCAGGAATTATCATCACGTACCGATTACTTATCATGAGTGAAGAGTATCGGAGCGTAATCAAGTCGCAGGTTATCGACGATGAGCTCACCTATGAATTATCATCACGCACCGATTACTTATCATGAGTGAAGAGTATCGGAGCGTAGTCAAGTCGCAGGCTATCGACAATGAGCACACCCCGGAATTATCATCACGTACCGATTACTTATCATGAGTGAAGAGTATCGGAGCGTAGTCAAGTCGCAGGTTATCGACGATGAGCACACCTAGGAATTATCATCACGTACCGATTACTTATCATGAGTGAAGAGTATCGGAGCGTAGTCAAGTCACAGGTTATCGACAATGAGCACACCCAGGAATTATTCAATATCATTGTAGATCGTTGTTTGTACTTTTGAATTATCCAATCTCGTCAGTTTTTAAAGTTTAAAGTGACAAACCTGAATGGCAATACAATGTGAAGTATGTAAGAACTGAATCAATACCGGTATTAGTTAAATATCTATGATGATGCTATGATGGAATGTTATATATATATACAAATGTATATGTATTGTCTACTCTTCTTATATAATCTTTAGTATACAATAGTACTGTTGTCTTTAACTAAGATCTAACTACCTAACTCACTGGGCCACCCGGGCCCTCTTTAACTAAGATGAGGTGAACTCGATACAACATTATGTGATAAAGTTTGTCAGTGGCTTGTGACAGACAGGTCGGTGGTTTTCTCTGGATATTCCGGTTTCCTCCATCAATAAAACTGACTGCCATTATATAGCTGTATAACTCTAATCCTAACCCTATTACTTTTGACTGTTAATTAGTGACTCTTGTGGAGTGGTGAAACATTGGTCTGTTACTAATTAGTTCCACTTTGGTGTGGTATTAATGCCTGCAGTTGACACAACAGATATAATGCACATATATTGACCATTGTATGTATATAATGGGAGTATGGGAGGGACAAATTTCTTTGAAACAGAACGACTGTATTTTTGTTTCCTTGTTCTCTCTATTTCATCTGTACAGAAGCAAAGTAATGTTTAGCTTTTCAGTATTACAAGTAATACCTGATGATAACGGAAACACAATGTACATGTGTGTTGTATCTTCAATATTTTAACGCGACTTTAAGCAATATTTCAGCTATATCATGGCGACCAGTTTTAGTGGTGGAAGAAGCCGGAGTACCCGGAGAGAACCACCGATCATGGGCAAGCAACTGGTAAACTTTATAACTTCCAGCTTTGAGTCGAGTGCACCCTTTTTGTAATCTACAAATCCGGGTGCGAATCCACGCCGTATTGGTGATAGGCTTGTATGAGTTGTTAGGTAATCCAACTACCTAACTCATTGAGCCACCCGGGCCATCCCCATCCCCTCATAATTTATATACAATCAGTTAAGCTAAAGGATCCTGAAAAAATGTCATTAAATCACTAGTAATTTTCTTCATTTAAAAGATTTTTGTTTAACAATTTCGGCTGTATTTTCTTTGTAGCACAAGTCTAGAATCATCAATAGATATTTTTATTGAATGTTGTAAGTCTAAGTACGATGTTAAATTGAGATATAAAGATAAGACAATAGACCATTAGAAGTCTAAATGAACCAATTATATTTCGCATGTCTAGGAAACATCAGACGTCCAAAGCCTCCATATTTCTATCTAAATTACAGGGCTTTAGTCAAAATGGTTCTCTTTAAAAAGATCAACTTATAAAAATTGTGTTAGAAAAAGGAGAGAATCAACGTTAAACCACACATAACTCATCCGAGCAAAACTTGATAGGATTTCCTCATTTTGATTGTCTGGCTGATCAAATAGTTATTTTGTTTATATTCGAGATGCTTAGTGCTCACATATTATTTGTTTATATCAAGCACTCGACTTTGTAACTCGAACGCTCGACTTTGTATCTCGAGCGCTCGATTAAATAATTACTAATTGTAATAATATTTTTAAAATTTGTATACCACTATTCAGCAGATTGTGTTCCTTTGTTTGCAGGAACATTTTTTTTCTACTGTTTTGAATCTCAGTTATAATTAAATTTAAAGAATCTACTTAAAAAAAACAATACGTCTTAGAAACCCACTTCTTGTTTATAAATGAGGGGTCTTGCCTTACCCAATATATAAACATAAGGTGTTTTTTTTATCTTATTCTATAGATTTCTTAGTTTATCTGTGAACATTTTTAAGAAAAAATACAGTTGTACCATTCTGGTCAGAACCGATTGATTGATTGATTTTTTTGTGTTTAACGCCACTTTCAGCAATATTTCAGCTATATCATGGCGATCGGTTTTAGTGGTAGAAGAACCCGGAGTATCCGGAGAGAACCACCGACCATGGGCAAGCAACTGGTAAACTTTATCACTTTCGGCTGCGAGTCGAGTGCACCTTTTCTGTAATTTACAAATCCGGGCGCGAACCCACGCCGTATTGGTGATAGGCTTGTATGAGTTGAAAGGTAATCCAACTACCTACCTCATTGAGCCACCCGCGCCCTTGGTCAGGACTGAGAGATCGATGCTGGTATATATATCAATATTTGATCTAATAATCGTTACACTCTTCATCCTTTAGTATTCTACAAGTTAAGATATTGTTCTGTGTTATCAGAGTAGAAACATTGTGATTGTAATCAAATAATACTTCCTGGTTTAAACATTCTTTTGGACAAATGACTTTTGATGGGATGACTTATATAACCTTATGTTATTGTGTAATTCTATGATCTGAAATCATATTACAGAGTTTCATCATGCATTGCATTCCTGTCAGTTTTAAAAATATTTCTTTTGAATGATGTGTACATAATAATATAGTAACTTCACATATAATGGATTTTTGACATTGTTTGTCGCATTCATAACTGCTTAACCGAATAGAACCAAGTCTGACATGTAAGGTCTCTTGGAAGAGGATATTCAGACTAGTACAAACGAGGTTGTTCCTCCTTGTAGAGGTGTCGGTATGGAATCTAAAAAGTGGAAATAATGTCTTCTCTAGGTAATAGTGAGAACAACCCATGGAAATGTCATGCGCAGTGCCGTCTTAACAGCATTATAGACCCCAGGGCAAAGTAGTGTACTGGCCCCCTACTTACACAATCACTCACTTGAATAAAAATATAAATGTCCATAAAATTAAACATACATTTATTATATTGGTATTTCCAACAAAATCAATGTCGCGTGGTGTGACATACTGTACACAACATCCATGGGGGTCCTATGCTCGTGGGACCCCCGGGAAACTGCCCAACGTGCCCATGTGTTAAGACGGCACTGGTCATTCGTCATTGTAGTTGGCATGGAATACTCTTGTGTAATTGAGAATCAATTTTTTGCAAATGAAGGCCTCACATTCTATTTGGTTGTTAGACATAGACATGGTTATAAGACCTATTGTGTAGATTTAGAAAAAGAGCGTTTGATTTACGAAAAAGACCTTTTTTGTCTTAAATGCTACCGAAGTCTCCATTAGCTTTTCCAACAGTAGTCAAAGGTTGTGTCATATCCATCCCTCATTTCTGTATATTATCAGATATTGTTCAACTTATTCCCATCCGGAATATGAATGAAATATTTGACGTTGGACGTCAGGTAACCAACAATCAATGCGTCGCTTATGTCATGGCTGTGCAACCTGCGTGGAGTTATTCTTAGTGAACAAAACTTAAGAGAACCATCGACCATAATTATCCTAAAAGATTGTATCTTGTACCACAATACCTCGGTACAATCTCTTGCGCTTATCATCCCTACACTCTCTCAAGGGAGTATAAGGACCGATAACTGTGTAATGGATTCCATCTCGGTGGTGTAACGGATAATGCGCTCGCCTTGGTTCACCCACTCCCCTTATCGGGTCAAACCGAAGACTATGCAATTGCTGCTACTCCGCTAAGCACATGGCATTGTTAATGAGTAATGTTTAGCAAAGACTGATTGACTCAGAGTTAGAATAATGTGTCCGAGTAGAGCTACATATTAACTATTGTTTCAGTTATCAAACACTATCAAGAAATCATCAACCGTTCGGTGGTGTAATGGTTAGCGTGCTAGCCTCGAGTGCGGTAGATCGTGGGTTCGAGCCCCGGTCGGGTTAAATTTGTTGTTTCTCCGCTAAGCACGCAACATTAAGGAGAAAGAGCAAAGACTGGTTGGCTCGGAATTAGAATAATGTGTCCGAGTGGAGCGACATGTCTACCTGTGGACTATTGTTTCAGTGAGCTAGCACTATAAAAATTAAACTCAGCGTGTTGGTCTATTACAAAGCGGACCTCATCATCATCTTATTGAAATTCAATTTGTTCTCGCCATGATATAGCTGAAAAATTGCTGAATTGGAGTTAAACAACAATCACTCACTCACTCTAAAAAACTCAACTAAAATACGACATATATATAATTAACACCAATAACAGTACAATATATAATTAACACCAATAACAGCACAATATATAATTAACACCAATAACAGCACAATATATAATTAACACCAATAACAGTACAATATATAATTAACACCAATAACAGTACAATATATAATTAACACCAATAACAGCACAATATATAATTAACACCAATAACAGCACAATATATAATTAATACACTGTGTATGAATATATACATGTATATGACTTTCATACTGACAATATATGAATGGTTAAGGTTATCATGTTGATAGAATGTGGGAGTGTTTTTCACACCTCATTTGTGTCACCGTTCCCAATTTTGCCAAAAATGCCACTCCCGGTTCTTTATAGAGTCAAACTTTCGTGAAACGTTTTAAAGGTATAGGAAATACATCGATTCGAAAGATTTTTTTCTGAAAACATTTACACAAATTCTTTAAATATTTTAAATAGCAATTTAATGAACTGTTAATTTATTCATTCACACTGATAAAAACAGATTTCTTGTTTTCTCTGCATTTAAAATCAGAACGTCACTGCTGCTGCGCATTAGATATTGGCTGTTAAACGAGGGAATCAATTTGTCTTAAAATGGATGACTTCAAAAGTATTCCTTTGTTAGCGATGATTATGTTATTTAATTGTGATTTAAAAGAGTTCAATAACAGTTAATCAAATAAAGATCGATTTTCACCCTTAGACTTGAGGTTAATAAAATGGTTTTGAGATGTTCCCTATGATTTATCAGCTCGATGAGAAAGCCGGATTATCTTACTTCACGAACAATAGAGGAACTTAACAGATATAGAAAATAGTATTACTAACGCTAAGCTTGAAAATATGAAAGAAGGCGTAGACCATTTAAATTGTTGTGAAGTGAGATTTCAGTCTCTACACAAATTACTTTACAAAACACAATGGTATGTGGTTCTTCATCGCCATATAAAATTTCTCCTGATCGATGACGGAAACATTTGTCTTGTGGTATACAGTCGTACAGTACCTAAATAATCACCTCTTTTCTGTTAATGCATATCTTGTCACTCACATTTTCGACTAGATTTTTCACAGACATTAGCGTCGTGTTCTAAGAATAATGTTTTCATCTACAACGAAGTCAACTAGAGACCAAAGTGTAAGCGTACTTTCTTTCCGGTGTGTAGAATGTCCGGGTACGTAAATACCCTTGTGTATTTCTACCTTGCACTAGCGTGTTTATTCCGTCAGAAGAAATACACTAGTGTATTTCTGTCATGGAATTTCTACCCTAGTGTGTTTTATCCAAAAGGAAAGAATTACACTGGTGGAAAGAATTCACTGTTAAAGCACAGGCACTTGTTTCTATCCATGGGAAGCTCAATTATCAATGCAGCTTATGCATTGATAGTCGATCTTCCCATGGATAGAAACCAGTGCCTGTGGACCAAAGGTGGATACATGAAGTCTTTCCAGTATTTTAGCTGTGTTTATGGAGATTCATTAGATACATTTATTATCAAAATATATAGTTCCTAAATAATGTAATGTTCATTAGAACTAAGGTTCACCTCCTTCATACCTGACCTGACCTGACCTGACCTGATGACCTGACCTGACCTGACCTGACCTGATGACCTGACCTGACCTGACCTGACCTGACCTCACCTCACCTGACCTGATGACCTGACCTCACCTCACCTGACCTCACCTCACCTGACCTGACCTGACCTGACCTGACCTGACCTGACCTCACCTGACCTGATTTTGGCAATCCTCTTTAGGCACTTTGACTTTGTTGCTCCTATACACTTTTTAATATATTTGACTTTGTTGCTCCTATACACTTTTTAATATATTTGACTTTGTTGCTCCTATACACTTTTTAATATATTTGACTTCTAATATTTTGACTGTCACATGATGAAGCTTATTCCAAAAAAATCGGGTCGTGCCACTAAATTAGATATCTACGTTTTTATTGAAGTGTTATCACTCTACAGATAGTACTTCGTTATCTCTTACAATGGTTAATGTTATTCTCATCAATGATTTTATTTATTGTGTTTAACGCCACTTTCAGTAATATTTCAGCTATATCACGGCGACCAGTTTTAGTGGTGGAGTAGCCGGAGTACCCGGAGAGAACCACTGACTATGGGCAAGCAACTGGTAAATTCTATCACTTGCGGCTGCGAGTCGAGTGTACCCTTTTTTGTTTTATGCAAAGCAGGGCGCGAACCCACGCCGTATTAGTGATAGGTTTGTATGAGTTGTTTTGTAATCCAACTACCTAACTGATTGAGCCACTCGGGCCCTCATCAGGCATTAACCGTGATAATATGGTTTAACTGTAAAAACGTATGTCATCGATGATAACAGTGACCGTTAGATATTGTATGACACAATTTTTAACAATATTTTAGTGGTAACGTGGCTGTCAGTTTTAATTCTGGAGTAAACCAGACCTGCATTACCTTATGTGCAGAAGTATTGCTATACTGTTCTTTATTAAAGAAGAAAAACTCATTGATGGTGTAATGGGTTAGCGTGCCTACAGTGTGGTAGATCGTGGGTTCTAGCACCGATCGGGCAAACCAAAGATTATACAATTGGTATGTGATGTTTCTCCACCAAGCATGCAGCATAAAGGAGTAAGAGTAAAGATTGGTTGGCTTAGAATCATGATAAATGTGTCCTAGTGGAGCGACATGTCTACCGTGGACTGTTTTAACTATTTAAGCGTGTTGTTCTAGTACAAAGTGGACATCATCCTGTCGGAATGTAGTTTATGTGTTCTTTCGTCTAATCTATTGTTTGGCGTTCTTTTGTCTGGGTTTTATTTTGTCTCTTCTTTCACGGCTTGTTTGTGATTCAGGTGTCGATGGTATTTCACCAATTGGAGTAAACTGGGGTTGGTTGGTGGAGTGTTCGATTAGATATGGATCACATAGATTAAACAGTAAAGAATTTCCTAGGCATTATCATGTTGTGTTTTTCGCTCTTGAGTGGCAAGGCTGTTGGCTGTTTCGTGGCTACTGGTTCAGTATCGTCTTCTATCGTAGTGAGCTCTGTTCTCAAGTAGTGTCCCGACGCCGGTTGTCATGTCGTTTTGGTATGTCTATGTTGCGGAAGTCACTCATCAAGAGTGACTGGTGTTTCAGTGGATTGAGTTGATACGTAGACAGGAACTATACTGGAGCAAGAACTGCTCACCCTTCCGGAGCACCTGAGTTCTCCCCCGGTTTTTAGTTGGGTTCGTGTTACTCGATCTTTAGTTTTATGTGCATGTTTTGTAGATCGTTGTTTGTCCTTTTGTACTTTTTCTTTTGGCTATTGTGTTGTCTGTTCATCTTCGATATACGGATTCTGATTACCCTTTTGGTATCTTCAAACTCTTCTTGACTTCGTTTTCTTTTCTTGACTGTGTAGTTCTCCTGATCTGATTTGACTTGTACTATTTAAATTCTGACTATATATTACATTCTAAAAATAGGTAATTTTGTGGAAGCTATGATTGGTCAGTAAAGTTGTTTTTATGTTTAAAATTCTGACCTTAATAGTTCATTAGTCGCTTTATAACTTGGATGTACAATAAACTTATAGTGTCCTTGAAATTAACAAAAATACTTACAACTGGATCACTATGAAGTTGACATAAAATCATACATTAAAAACATCTACAATAGCACTGTAAATTGATTACATCTCCCCCTAAAAGGGTATCTCAAAGTCATGTTAAACATTAATTATTGATAATTAATCAACCTAAAATCTTAGTTACTGACAAGGTAATTCTGACCCTTCCACCCCCAACAACACACACACACAAGACAAATGTTAATGTACTAAGGGACCGACCATTTAAGTTTTAGTACATTTCCCCTATAAAAGTTAAATGGTCGTTCAATAATCTTCAATATTTTATACGGATACATGTATATAACCAAATGGGTTTACTTTATAACAATACAAAATACAAACAAACACAATTTTTAGACATCAAGTTTATTTATGTGATAACATCTGATCCAAATCTCCCCATGCGAACTTTTGTACCTATTATTTGTTTATTCTCGATTCAGTGACTACTTTAAATTGACATCCAGCCATTATTTGTTGTTTTTTGTAGATGTGTAATCGTATATTGTAACACATTGAGATTAATACTATTGTTACATTTGTTATGACATGTCGACTTCATAACACTCAACAATATCCCAGGTGTATTCATGTCAAATCTGTTTTGTAGAAAAAAAAAAAATTTAATTACATACATTCAATACATGTAATTGGTTGATTAATCTACAATTCTCATGTATTTTATCACGCTTTTTATGAATAAATCTCTAATTTAATCTGTTGTATTCACTTTGAGAAAGCCCCTTAATTGTCTTTCAACACAGGTATTCATAGGTAAACCGGTTGTCGGTGTTGGTTTCTTTACTCATATTATAGAAATGGCCGCTCCCAATACGAGCTGAGACTTGTGAGCATTTTCGAATATTTCGCATGATTTTTTGGAATAAGTGAGAATTTTTGAGAGGAAATACTGTAAAAATTCAAAATGGGAAAACACATGTGTGCTATCAGCGTTTCTGTATTCTTCATGATATCGGCTCTGGCTTTGACTTTAATCAGTATTTATTTCGACTATTGGTACGAGGTAGATGCCAGTGGAAATTCTAATTCAACGATCAAAAATGAATATTCCTACAGATATGGAATGTGGAGGAGATGCTATTTACAGGAAATACCTGCAAGTATGTATATTTCAAAAGATATTGACACAGGTGTAAATATTTATAATATGATTTTGTGGCGTCATTCGAGAAATAACAACACCGTATCATATTTATATATGTATTATTTTGGCATTGTTGTTAAGTTTTAATTAATTCATGTCATTTTGAGCATTTAGATCACACACCCTTCTTTCATGCCCCGACGCGCTAGAAAATGCCACCATGTAAGAACTTTAAAACAATATTGGTGATTTTAAGCGGAATAATCATTATTTAGATTGTAAATACTTTTAATTTGTTGTCAAAAAGTTGGTCCATAATAACAAGGATTAAATCCTTGATAATAAATACAAAGTCGTTTGAAAGATGAAGAGACAAAGGGAAAAGGAACCCATGTTAGAATGAAGAATTAATCATAACAAGGATTTCCTTGATCCTAATGATATATTACAGTTTACTAATGAAATGTCTTATAAATAAATAAAAACATGTATAAATATAATTCATAGGTATAAAAGGGATATCAGATAAATCGGGGAGAATTTTTCTAATTAGAACCTTTGATGTGTCATGTGATGAAAGTGATTGACAATCCACTAATTACTAATCACCAGCTGATTAAGTTATTAACATGTACACGGAGAACGAGTATGCACATGACACATGCATTAGTATGCAGACAGAACATAGTTTTGCACTTTGTGATGCAGGTTATTAATAAACCAATGTCAGAAAAGACTATTTTTTATCGAGCTACAATTCAATAAGTTGTTTTACATATGTTTTGGTGTATTTAACATACATATATATGTAAATAGTATATATGTACATTTGTTTGAAGTATATGTTGACCTGTATGAAAAACAAATGCTTCAAGGATACCTGGTTTGGGCATGTTCTAACTGCTGATTTCTGTGCAATTATAAGTTTAGATTAACTATAAAACAACGTAGACAATTATGCAAATTGGCTGTTTTCTTTCTTATATTACTTCTTTATTTATCACTTATAAGATAAAATACCCATTTTTGCACCCAAATGCAGCTCCGACTAAACACATTTAACAATAAAATCGTAAACGAATGTATAGTCAAGTTTCTCTTTTGGATAGAGAGAATACCTGTATGGTAGGCGGTTAATGTATGGTAAAGTTTCTTTTTAGATAGAGAGAATACCTGTATGGTAGTCGGTTAACGTATGGTAAAGTTTCTTTTTAGATAGAGAGAATACCTGTATGGTAGTCGGTTAACGTATGGTAAAGTTCCTTTTTAGATAGAGAGAATACCTGTATGGTAAAGTTTCTTTTTAGATAGAGAGAATACCTGTATGGTATGTCAAGACAAGATGGCGGAATGAGTAAGACGGTGTTTGTGTAGGTCCTAAAGAATTGTCAATTTAAAGTATGTTGTAGTGGAAAATGTGTTTGAACTTTTGTGAATGTTGTTTCGGAAAAGAACATTTTTAATATTCAACAATTAAATGGGGAAAAATAATAAGAGGAATAGGAGTAACAACAGTACAACAGGTTTGACTCCACCGACCAAAACAATAGCAAATATGGCGTCGCTCTATCAACAACAACAACACAGTTTTTCAAATTTGTTGAACCAAGCTCATGAAACTTTATATACTAGTACTCCGATGAACACATGTCAGAGATTACCGTTAGCAGGGCCTAATCAACAAAATCCTATGAATAATATGAATCAGACATTTGATTGTATAAATCCAGTCTTGAACCCACAGGCACCACCGAATCTTAACTCTAACACTAGTCCTGTATTTGTCCCTGTGTCTGCTCCAGTACTTCATCCCCCTGGATATCAATCTCTGCCGTCACAGTCTGCTCCTTTACCCACGTTACCTACGTATCCTTACCCAAATGATAATGCTCGTCCAAATATTGCTATGGAGATGCTTGTTTCCACAATAAACATTATTAACCAAAGATTGGGACGCATTGATGTTGTAGTTTGTGAAAAACTCTCAAAACTTGACCAAAAAATTGATGAAAGGTTTGATAAAATCGAGAAAAGTATAACAAACATTTATGAAGAAATTGAAAATGTAAAAACTACCCAAAAAGTGCACTCTGAAATTTTAGACAAAGAAGAAACTCATCATCATGAAATTGTCGACAGGATGAATTTACTTGAAAATTACGCCCAAAATATTGAAACAGAAAAAAACCAAATAAGAGAGGATCACTTGAAAATGCAAACTCATACTATGAAGTATAACTTAATCATTGGTGGAATAGAGCAGACTGAACTTGATTATGAGGAAGATACTGAAGCTGTCTTAAAGGAGTTTATTAAAACTGAACTTGATTATGAGGAAGATACTGAAGCTGTTTTAAAGGAGTTTATTAAAACTGAACTTGAGATACCTGATGCAGAACAAATTAACTTCCAAAACGTGCATCGTTTAAGGAAAAGGAATGATGGCAAACCCCGCAATATTATTTCCCGCTTTACGCACTACAAAGACCACGAACGTGTAAGGAAAGTTATTCCCGAGAAACTTAAGGAAAAGACCCGTTATACAGTTAACCAGTAGTATCTGACGGAAATTATAAATCGACGACAAAACCTTTATCCGAAAATGAAGGAGCTCCAGAGACGTGGTATGCGCGCATCATTGGTATATGACCATATTTTTGTAAATGGTCGTCCGTACGATGAAACCCGTGATGAGCCTCCAAATCCAGCAAACGCCAGGCATAGCTAGGACAACACATCAGACAATCGTAGACATTCAAATTTAAATGTAAATAAACTTAATATAACTTACCTTAATGTTTGTGGTATCAGTTCAAAATTACTGAATCCAGATTTTGAAACATTAATAAAAAAACTACGATATACTTGTACTAGTTGAAACAAAAACTGATGAATATGACAATATCAAACTTCCAAATGAATATACATGTTATGCAAAGCATAGAAATTTTTTTTAAAAGAAATCGGGTGGCATTATTATTTATAGAAAAATATTGTCAAATTTTTTTAAATTTATTCAGTCTGATTCAGTACAGTGGGTAGAAATATTTAATGATATCTCTGATAAAAGTAAAAATATTTTATTGGGATGTGTTTACATTCCCCCAGAGTTTTCACCATATTCTTCTGATGAAGCTTTTTTACAGTTAGAAGATGAAATTATCACACATTCAAATTTCTCTAAAAATGTAGCTCTTATTGGCGATTTTAATTCAAGAACTTCTATAAGAAGTGATTTCGTTATACCAGACGAAAATTTACTTGAAATTTTGCAAGTTGATGATGATATTGGTCACGAAAATATATTTTCTTATCTTATATTAGAAGAAAAAAATATCCCTTTGCAAAGGTACAGTTGTGATAAAGGTAGAGTCAATAAATATGGTAATCTTTTATTAGAATGTTGTAAAAGATGTGGTCTTTTTATCTGTAATGGTAGAATATTTACAGATAAAACTATTGGTCATAATACATGTAAAGACTCTTAGTTTAGTTGACTATTTAATTGTACACCCTAGCATGTTTGATTTCATTAGTTATTTTAAAGTTGAAGACTTTAACCCTATGTTTTCAGATGTCCACTGTAGACTTAGTTTTACCACAGTCGCTTGAATTTTAATGATTTAAATAAAGAAAGAGTAAAAAAAATATTCTATACTATATATATACAATATTTCTTTTACTCTTCCTTTATTTAAATCATTGAAATTCAAGCGACTGTGGTTTTAAATTGTTATTTAATACATCTAATAAGTGTAATAGTATTCACAACGACAATAACAAATTGAAAAATCAAGATACTCACATTAGATGGGATTACCGTAAAACAGACGATTTTGTCCATATATTATCCAATGACGACACACTACAACACATTGACGGTCAATTAAGTGATATTGATAAAAACACAATTACAACTGATCAGTTGAACGGTCTAGTTACTGACCTAGGTCTTGTACTTTTAGATACTGCCGAGAAATTACAGGGCAAGGTTAAAATAAATAATGTTTCTCCGAACTGTGATCAGAAACCGTGGTATGATAAACTATGTAAAGAAAAACGAAATCAGTTTAATATGGCAAGTCTTTATAATAGAGTGAAATCAGGTGCAAATAAAAATACAATGAATATAAAAGCAAAAGAATACCGTAAGACTTTAAACATAAGTTATCAAAAATATAAAGAAAAATGTGCATCTGAACTGAGAGCACTGTCAAAAAATGATACGAAAGGATTCTGGAAGAGTTTGAAAAAATATTCTTGTAATAGAAAAGAAACCCCACCTGTTGATATTGATACATTCTTTGAATATTTTAAGAATTTGAATTTTTGTGAAGAGGAGGAGAGTGATATCAATATTGACGAATTCTGCAATGACCCTGTGTATAACGAAATGTTGAATGGGGTAATTACAGAAAAGGAGGTTTTAGATGCAATAAAAGGTTTGAAAAATAATAAAGCGCCGGGTAGTGACAAATTAATTAATGAATTTTTTAAAATTTCTCCGCCGTTTTTAGTATCTATTTATACTAAATTGTTTAATGTTGTTCTTGATACAGGTATTATACCAGAAACTTGGACAACTGGATATACCAGTTTATAAAAACAAAGGATGTCAAACAGATCCAGACAATTTTAGAGCTATAACGTTAATTAGTTGCTTAGGTAAATTGTTTACATCCATTGTTAACACTAGACTCAATTTATTTGCAAATGAGGTCACACTTATACACGAAAATCAAACGGGCTTTCGAAAAGGATACTCCACAATACTGAATAGACAATATTTTTGTACTACATGTCCTCATCTGATCCATTTGTTGTTATTATGAGCAATAAAATAAGTTTAAATCATAGAGTTGTATTTTTCTTTCGGAAAGAAACTATTTTGTACCTTCATAGACTTTCGGAAGGCTTTTGATACGGTCAGTAGATCTGGTCTGTGGAAAAAACTTCAATTTAGTAATATTAAAGGAAAGTGTTTTAAAGTAATATTTAATATGTACCAGGGTATTAAATCTTGTGTTAAGTATAAAGAATGTCAGTCTGATTGTTTTCCTTGTCTTACAGGTGTAAGACAAATCGAAAATGTATACCCTTTCTTATTCTCCGTTTTTCTAAATGATTTAGAAGATTACTTTAAGAATTTAGATGGAGTTCCTTTGGAAAAGTTAAAAGAACGGTTTTATAATGAACTGCATATATTATTTGAATTATTTGTCATATTATATGCTGATGACACTGTTTTACTGTCTGAAACAAAAGAGGGTATGCAACAATCACTAAATATTTTTCAGTTGTATTGTGATTTGTGATTTGTGGAAATTAGATGTAAATATTAACAAAACAAAGGTTATGGTTTTTAGCAAAAAGAAGAATCTTAATTATTCATTTATATTACAAGATAAACAGTTAGAAGTTGTAGAAAAATTTTCATATTTAGGTATTATTTTTAAATATAATGGTACTTTTTTTTAAACAAAAAAGAAACTTGTAGATCAGGCTCAAAGGTCCTTACATTTTATTTATAAGACTATCAGGAATGAAAGCATACCTGTCGACTTACAATTAAAATTGTTTGATTCTATGATTGAACCAATACTTTTATATGGTTCTGAAGTCTGGGGATATGAGAATTTAAAAATATTGGAACAGATTCATCTTAAATTCTGTAAACGAATTCTAAAAGTTAGAAATACTACCCCGAATTTTATTGTTTATGGGGAATTAGGTAGATTTCCTTTGGAAATTCGAGTAAAACTTCGTATGATTTCATATTGGTGTAAACTTGTGAATAATGAAACAAAATTGAGTAGTTCCTTATACAGGCTG
>MJUT01036434.1:52449-63005 GCA_002080005.1 Gigantidas platifrons | reverse complement strand
GGTAAAGTTTCTTTTTAGATAGAGAGAATACCTGTATGGTAAAGTTTCTTTTTAGATAGAGAGAATACCTGTATGGTAAAGTTTCTTTTTAGATAGAGAGAATACCTGTATGGTAAAGTTTCTTTTTAGATAGAGAGAATACCTGTATGGTAAAGTTTCTTTTTAGATAGAGAGAATACCTGTATGGTAAAGTTTCTTTTTAGATAGAGAGAATACCTGTATGGTAGGCGGTTTTACATCTACATATACCATCATACAATTAAAGTATACGATTTCAATCCTAACCCGTAACCCTTGACGAGGTGAGATCGAGACAACTTTATGTGATAGTTATTCTAGACAGGTCGGTGGTTCTCTATGATAGTTATTCTAGACAGGTCGGTGGTTCTCTATGATAGTTATTCTAGACAGGTCGGTGGTTCTCTACAGGTATTACTGTTTTCCTCACCAATGAAACTTGCCACCATGATATACTATGTTTTTGAGAATGGCGTCAAGCACCCAAAATATAGTCCCATTTTTGGATGATAAAATCAGAGACACAAAGCCTCTAATATGTCTTGGGTGAAATTAAAACGTTTTACAAATAGATAGCAAATGATATATTTTTTTTAATAATAATTACATGTACTCTTTTTCAGTTTTTTTTTTCGCCAGGAATTGAAAACCAAATACATTTACCTTTACTCTATTGTTGGTTAGTTTTGTCGCCGACATGTAATTAAAAGATATTTGAATACTGTCTTCTTTTTTTAGGCGAAGAAAGGACACGATATGGTAAATGTGTCTACACATCCGAAGACCTGGCACCCAGAGTAGCACCTACTGATTCCGATAAAATCAGATATTTAAGTAAGTTGGAATTTTTGGTACAAAGTCGTTCTTAGATGACCACTCATTGAAGCAGATAATCTACACGCTATCCCATGCATGTTCAATTGCGAAAATGTGAAGGTTTCTAGAAAACTAGATATATAGATGGGATACAAAAGTTCTGAAACATAAAATGACTTTAGATGGAGTTTTTTAACAAAGTATTTAGTAGTTATTCCTAGCTTGTAATTATGTTACATTTGCCTTCGTAGTTAAACAATAAAAAAAAAAAACGAATAACACCATTGTATACACAGTCTATTTAATAAATGGTTCGAATAACAATTTAAAATGTTCTTTTCTAGATTTAGAGCGGTCTTGGGTCGGCTGCTTGATAGCATGCGGAGCTATTCAGATATTTGCATCATTGACAATGATCTGTGGATTGTGGCCTTGCAAAAAGAATCCAAAGAGATCATCAATTTATCTTGCTAGTGCCATTCTATTTTTATTTGCAGGTAAGCATTTGACTCATTCTAGCATGATAATGTCCCTGGGCACCCACTATTTGTGAAAACAGCGAACTGCATTAGTATTCAATGGCGGTAATCCAGTGTTTTACTTGGATACCGCCTCCAGTCTTTCTGTACGACAAAAAGCTATACATTCTCACAGTCATCTGCCATAGAGTGATCGAAGTGACTGGACATAAACACTAGATTAATGGGGATAACATTATTATTATAATTTGTGAAGGAATGCCAGAAAAGTTTGAAGATGCCAAAGGGGTAATCAGAAGCCGAACACCGAAGGACACCGTTTGTCATTCTCTATCCAGAGTTGTCGTTCCTGCTACGCTACACGTACATGTTGTGTAGCGTAGCAGGAACGACAACTCTGGATAGAGAATGACCGTTTGTGTCACTCTTGTTATAAACCCAATGACAAGCCATGAATGAGGAAATGACCCGGAAGTGTTTACGAAAAACGGAACATATCCGTGGTCATTTGAAACGCAGATATTCCATAACTGTTAACTAAGTCATGGTGGCGCCTGTAAAACATTGGAAGTGATGACTTCAACTACACCACTAGCTTACTTGTTAGTAGCAACCCTTTAAAGGATGATAAGAACAACAAATTCTAGAATATCCGATCAACTGAGATATATATATATATATATACATGGTGATGCTGGAATGTTGCTACAAAAAAAGTACATATACAATTGTAAATGGGAATTTCAAAATGGGAAATTTGAAATCATCTCTTTTGTGTTAAAGTCTCGTTCTTAACCAGTCCTCATTGTCAATTTCAACAAACATTTAATTTCAGTAAATTTTGATTTCTTATTCATATGTTGTTATAACCTTAGCTGTAATATTAGATATAAATATAGGATTAGGGTTATGGTGTTTAACACCACTTTCAACAATATTTCGGTTATATCGTGGCAGTCAGTTTTATTGGTGGAGTACCCGGAGAAAACCACAGATCTGCCGCAAGTCACTGACAAACTTCATCACATAATGCTGTTTCGAGTACACCTTGCCCATGTTGCCTGAGCAGGATTCGATCTCACAAAGTTAGTGGTGATAGGCACTGATTGCATAGGTCCTTAGAAATCCAACCACCATTCGATCACGACGGTCCCTGACAAATAGGTGATATTGCACTTTAACACTGAAGTATCTTTCTTGTTATTTTCAGCAATGGCTGGAGTAGCAAGTAACGTCTGCTTCATGGCTTTACGAGATTTAGATGAGAACAGGAACTATATTTATCCGGCAAACACGAATGTAAAATATGATTGGACATTCATGACGTCATGGATAGGAACAGGGCTTTGTTTTATTCTAGCTTTTATCTATATATGTCTATTATGTGTGGATTATGATGATGTCAACGAAACAGGAAAATATTCAACATTTTCAGAATGAGGAGTGTTGATTAGAGGAAGTTTATCAGATGAAATTAATACTCGTTTTTTAAAGGAGTGATATGTGAGAATTTATGAAAGTAAAATTGATTTTTATATTGTTTGATGATGGAAATTTATGAATCTCATGGTTAATATTTCATTATGAAATGCATAATGTATTTTATAAGTCATATAAAAAGTAAATTGGAATTTCTATTTTTAGCTTTGAACAAGTTAGGATTTTTACACTTACATGTTTGTAATTTTAAAGCTTAGGGCATGGTAGAACAATCTACTGGGTATAGAAAGAGTCATGCTTTTTCACATGCATCAGTCTAATTCAGCATTAATCATTATTTGTAGCAGAGTGCAATTTATCATCAACTAAATAACAATTTTTGCAAGAAAATTCAAAATGAATATAATCAAAGTAGTTTTCTTTGCTCCAGAAAGGAATACACAAAACAGTTAATTTTAATCCATGTCATAAATTAAAGTGTTAAGTATATGTGACTGTGAAACAGAGGGGGTGGTACATACTGAAGAATTTTCATTTAAATTTAACCTTTTATGTTCTATTTTCAATGGCTATAAAATTGATGTGCATAAAATTAATTTCTCTTGCATGAAATCCTGATGTTATGATTAAAATATTTTATTTTTGTATTATTTAATGTTTTTACAATTGATCTATATATTATATATTCTAATTTTATGTATACCACACCTTCATATCATTTATATGCATTGTAAATAAAAAAAATTAAAACCACAGATACAAATCTAGTCTTGTAAAATATTCTAGCCTCTAGCTTAGATTGTGTGAGATTTTAGAATAAATTACACCTTATACAAGTAATTTAATGTCACCAGGTCCTGTGATTGACATTTAAATGTTTGACTTTGGTTTTCTTCTGTTAATTAAATTAGGAACAATCTTAAGACCTTCATCATCCTTAACAGATTGTAACCTGGTAATAAATTACTACTTTCATGCTGTTAGTCTCTCACAATATTTGAAGAACTGCTTACTTGAGTTATATAATTGGTTTCAATGGACAATTTCTATCTTTCCATCCAATGTCAAGCTAATTTTGATTCAGCTGTGATGATGAAATAATGTACAAATACCCCCCTCCCCCAAAAAAAAACAACAACAAAAGAAAACAACAAAAAAGGCATACACTTAATGAACAAGAGCCTGTATCATTCACCTGGTTATAAAAAGAACCAATTGGTCCTATGTAAAAACTATGTCCTGTGGTGGCAGCCATCTTGGATTTCGGATCGGCATAAAAACAGAAACTTTGTAGAGGACCTTCCAATGATCATTCCTGGGCAGTTTGGTTTCAATTGTCCAAGTGGTTTCAGAGAAGAAGCGTTTTGAAACATTTTTCCCATAGGGTCCAATGGTAAACTAAGTCCTGCCGTAACCGCCATTTTGAATTTTATATCGGAACAAAAAACCTAAAGTATGTAGCGGACATTCATGTACAGTTTGGCTTTAATCATATTTGTAGTTTCTGAGAAGATGCCATTTGAACATTTTCCCATAGGGTCCAATGCTAATCTATTTCCTGCAGTGGAGCATCTTGGATTTCCGATCGGCATAAAAAACCTAAATTTTGTAGAGGACCTTCCAATGATCATTCCTGGGCAGTTTGGTTTCAATTGTCCAAGTGGTTTCAGAGAGGAAATGTTTTGAGACACTTTTCCCATAGGGTCCAATATTAAACTAAGTCCTGCTGTAGCTGCCACCTTCCATTTTATATCGGAACAAAATACCTAAACTTTGTAGAGGACCATCCAATGAACATTACTGTCTAGATTGGATTCAGTCTGACTTGTAGTTTCTGAGAAGGCATTTGAACATTTTCCCATGGGGTCCAATGCTAATCTATGTCCTGCGGTGGTGGCCATTTTGGATTTCCGATCGGCATAAAAAAAAACAGAAACTTTGTAGAGGCCCTTCCAATGATCATTCCTGGGCAGTTTGGTTTCAGAGAAGCGTTTTGAAACATTTTTCCCATAGGGTCCAATGTTAACCTAAGTCCTGCTGTAGCCGCCATTTTGAATTTCATATCGGAACAAAAAACCTAAAGTTTGTAGAGGACCATCCAATGACCATTCATGTACAGTTTGGCTGTAATCATATTTGTAGTTTCTAGGAAGAAGGCATTTGAACATTTTCCCATAGGGTCCAATGTTAATTTATGTCCTGCAGTGGTGGCCATCTTGGATTTCCGATCGGCATAAAAAACAGAAACTTTGTAGAGGACCTTCCAATGATCATTCCTGGGCAGTTTGGTTTCAATTGTCCAAGTGATTTCAGAGAAGAAGCGTTTTGAAACATTATTCCCATAGGGTCCAATGTTAAACTAAGTCCTGCCGTAGCAGCCATTTTGAATTTCAGATCGGAACAAAAAACCTAAAGTTTGTAGATGACCTTACAATGAACATTCATGTACAGTTTGGCTTTAATCATATATGTAGTTTCTGAGAAGGCATTTGAACATTTTCCCATAGGGTCCAATGTTAATCTATGTCCTGCGGTGGTGGCCATCTTAGATTTCCGATCGGCATTAAAAACAGAAACTGGTAAAGGACATTCCAATGATTATTCATTTACAATTTGGGTTCAGTCAGTTCATTAGTTTCAGAGAAGAAGATCTTTGAAATTTCAGCCAATCAGAGCATATTATTGGCCCTGGCAGTCATGTTGAATATCCGACTGGAACGAAAAACATACACTTTGTAGAGGACCATCCAAGGAACATTCCTGCTAAGTTTGGTTCCAATTGGCCAAGTGGTTTCCGAGAAGAAGCTTGAAATGTGAAACATTTACAGACGACGGACGCCAAGTGATGGCAATAGTTCACCTGGACCTTTGGTTCAGGTGAACTAAAAAAATCTGAGGGAAAAGGGGGGCGGGAATTACAAAATGACATCTACAAATGTATGTGAAACATAACTGGAATATAGTTACATGATACAACATATGAAACTAGGTCCACATTGTGACTAAATCCAACACATGATATAGCAGTTATGGTACTTTTATATTCTGTAATGGCAGCTTGTCCTTGTGGCCAGCCATGGTATGGTAGTTTGATGTACAAATAAATAAATCAGTACCTGACTTCACTAGTTTATATGGGTTTGATTTCTACACGTGGTAAAGTTCATCCCTTTGTTGCAGTGGGTCACTGGTTTTCTATCTTTCATATAGTTATTTTTGTTTCCTTGACCAATAAAAAATAAAGGACTATGACAGGCATAGCAAGCCCACAAGGCTTACTCCTGTACAAGTTTACTGCAATCAAGTTCAACTCGAAAACCATAATACTGATGGCAGAAAATGTCTGAAACACTAGATCTATCTATCCAAAGCCTTTAAAACATAAGCTTAAGGAAAAATCAGATCAATGTCAAAATTAAATGAAAAATATAAATTGTGTATATCTTCCAAATATATGAAATTTCAGAATTTAAATCCCATAATTATTTAGCCCCCTTTCCATAAAAATAACTATTCTTACTTCGGGACCTTCATGGTCGTGATCGTATGGTAGTTGGATTTACAACTACCTATGCAATAATTGCCTATCACCACTAACGTTGTGAGTGTGTTTTCTCCTGGCTAATCCAGTTTCCTCCACTAATAAAACTGACCGCCAAGATATAACTGAAATATTGTTGTAAGTGGCATTAAACACCATAACCCTAACCCTCTCATCCTATGTTTTCTTCATTAACTCAAGGGAAACTAACTTGGAATAGCATTTAGCACAAATATTCATTAAAATTGTATGAAAAATAAGAAAGTTCAACATTTTGAATCTAGCACATCCTTCTCTGTTGGGTTGGTCTCGAAAACCGGAAGAGATTCATAAAAGTGGTTGACATGCTACAAGGTAAAAACGCACATCAAAATTAGATGAAAAATAAAACTTCTCTAATTCTGTATATCTTTCAAATATGAGAAATTTGGGAATTTTGACCACTTTTTCAAATATTGGGTGCTAAAAAAATTTTTAACACTTTTTATGTCAAAAATAGTTATATAACAACGCTACACCCTTTTCTGAAATGAATTTTTCATAAGGAAGTTATTTTGTCAAATTTTAGATAACCACTTCGGTGATGTAATGGTTAGTTTGCTCGCATCAAGTGCAATAGATTATGGGTTCGATTCCTGATCGGATCATACCAAAAACTATAAAATTGGTATTTGTTGCTTCCACGCTAAGCACACAGCATCAAGGAGAAAGAACAAAGACTGGTTGGCTCAGAATCGGGACAGTGGGGCTACATGCCTATCTGCTGACTGCTGTGTGCTGGTTTAGTACAAAGCAGATCTCATTATCATCTCATTGAAAACTAACTTGTTCTGGGCATGACATAGCTGAAAAATTGATGAGTTGGCATTAAACAACAATCATAAACTCACTCAAATTTGAGGTAAATGCCAAGAAATGATACAAAGGAAGCTGTTTCTGTTATTTCTTTTATCTCAAGTTCTTTGTGGTATATTAATGGAATCCATTTAGAAAAGTCTAGATTATTAATTGTTAGAACATCATCAATATACTTGAATATGACATTAAAGACTCAAGTGTCTGTCATTCTTTTGTTTTTGATAATTTTTGTCTCTGTCTCATAAGAATAAAGGAAAAGATCGGCAAAGAGAAGGGCACAGTTTGTTCCAATGGGGATTCTGATATTTTGAAAAATGTACCCTCTGAACTCGAAAACATTATCGATAAGGAACTCCAACATACTAATGACGTCATTTTCTGTGTAGCACTTTGAGCATTTTGTAACACGTTTATAAACTCGTTGCATCATTATAGTCTGATTGGTCGAGTTAATTATATTTAACCAATCAAAGAAAACATACTTGAATAATTGAGATATTTGTTCATAAAAAAAACAATTTCGGCACTTACGTATACAGACAGTCACTAAAATTACCAATTGTTGGTCATTTCCGATCTTTATAATTATAATGTGGTAATTCAATCCAATAAATACTCGTCATTTTGTGAGATTTTTTTTTTTTTTTTTTTCGAACATAGCGACCTTTCATACTTTTGAATAATAAACTTAAACTCCTTATTTGTAAACAATAAACAAAAGTTTTTTATGGATGGAATTAACATAATACCATTTCACGATCCAGTTCAACATTTTTTTCTGTAGAACCTGGGCTAGTTTGTTTGTGTTAATTTGTTTTTGTGATAAATATAGCTAGATGCGTCTTACTTAGCCTTTAACAGCAATAAATCAATCAAAATATGACGTTTTTTAGTTTATTGGCATAACATTTTATGGTCATTAAAACCAAGATGTTGCCATACTTCAATCTTGTAATAAATTCAAAGACTATAAAATTGGTATTTGTTGCTATTATAAAAAGTTGCTATATAGCACTATAAAAATCCAACTAAGCATGTCGGTCTAGTACAAAGCTGACCTCATCATCATCTTTTTGAAAATTAACTTGTTCTCACCATAATTTAGCTGAAACACTGCTTAGTTTGCATTGAACAAAAATCACTTACTCACTCCAATACACAAAATAGCAGACATTTCCCATAAATCAGCCAAGTAGAAAAAAACCCAACTTACTATCATTACATAACATAAAATAGATAAGATCATTTTTAAGATGTTTATTTGGTAGGACTCCATGTTTAATGATCAATGGTTACTTATACAATAACAATATATACATAATCTTTGTACAAGTAAGTTCCACAGTAATTACCAACCAATACATAATGTATATCTATATCAAATCAAAATTTAAAACCTGATTCTTTTATTTAATCATCTCACAATCAACATTTCTATTTATTGTTTTCAAAACTTTCCTTAAATTTGTTTTTTTTATACAAATTTCACATGTCTAACTTTCCACTTGTTATATTTTTGTGTTATTTCCATTAATTTGATGACAAATCTAATTTCTTTAATTGTTCTAGCTAAATCAGTGATGAAGCTCTCATAGCTAAAATGGTATAAAATTAATCAATGTCAAAACAATAACAAAAAACACTAGGATGACCATGAATGACTATGAATCTCCATTTTCTTTTTTCACAGTTACCTCCCTTTCTGTTTCTTTCTTTATAATGTCCTCTTTCTTCATATCCTTCTCATCCAAAGCTGCCGTGACGGTATCTAACATAGTGGTCAGGTGATCCTTCGACAACATAAGGGCAGATATATACTTCCTACTGGCAGATTCAGAAAAGTTTGTTAATTTCTCCTGGTTGGACAATTTTTGTTTTGTTTGTTTGACCTCATCCTTCAACTTCACAGTACTTTCTTCTTTAGAGTCTAAGCTTGTCTTGATTGCATCTAAAATATTGAATTAGTCTTCTATACAATAATAATGATTAACATTGCATTTGTAGCATTTAATTGTGTCCTCCAGTTCAAAGTAACCGCCAGACACTTTTACATACCGGTATGTTAGTGTCCAGCAGACATTTTTACAACCTTAACCCTAACCACAATTTCATAGCACCGGACACTATTTCATATCGCAATCTCTATAAAATATTGTCTGGGGGGGACACTTTAACATAGGACACTATTATGTCTTACACATTCTCACTGAATGATTAAACCACTAAATCAGAAAAGTTTTCAGAATACAGCAAAACTGTTAACACTGTAAGATACATAGTTAATGTTCTTACAGAAAGGAATTTCAAAATATTTTGGTAATATTAACAAGATGCTGCACGCTACGTTGTGCTAAGAATACCCCCACTCGTTCATTTGTAAATCGCACGGTAAACAGGAAGTAGATGTGTGGTAAACCTAGAAAGGGGAGACACGGTACAAGTCACCATGCCAAAGCCATATATCAAATATAAAATCATTTCTTCCAGTAGAAGCTGAGATGACTGTTACGAAAGTTTTCATTACGGCAAACATGAAAAATTCTAAGTCGCGCTGTAAACAGGAAGTAGATGTGGGGTAAACCTGGAAAGGGGAGACATGGTACAAGTCACCATGCCAAAGCCACATATCAAATATAAAATCATTTCTTCCAGTAGAAGCTGAGATATCTGTTAGGAAAGTGTGAACGGATGGACGGACAAGGTGATTGCAATATAGCCCCCTCTCTATGAGTGGGGGTATAAAAATAATAATCTGACAGTTTAAATGAGATGTGAAGCAGTGTCTAGGATATAGTCTGTATTAACACCAACATTACATGTGTATAGAAAGTTGTGAATTTTCCAAGTGACAATAGAATTTGATTTTGAAGTTTTACAGTCACCACCATGACCTGGTTAACTGTTACAGAATATATGTGTCAGGTTAACTGTTACAGAATATATGTGTCACAAATGACAATGAAGATGTTCTGTTTGTCGTAATCACAATCCGATGCTTTCCTCATAAATGACTAATCACTGGGTTTATACAAGAGTCATACGACAGGTGTCACTAATGGAGCAGTAACTGCTCACCCTTCCGGAGCACCTGAGTTCACCACAGTTTTCAGTGAGGTTCGTTTTGTTCAATCTGTAGTTTTCTGTGTAGTATTTTGTAGATTATTGTTTGTCCTTCTGTCATTTTACTTTTGTCCATTGTGTTGTCTTAGATTTACAGCTTCTGATTACCTCCCTTGGTATCTTAGATTTACAGCTTCTGATTACCTCCTTTGGTATCTTAGATTTACAGCTTCTGATTACCTCCTTTGGTATCTTAGATTTACAGCTTCTGATTACCTCCTTTGGTATCTTAGATTTACAGCTTCTGATTACCTCCTTTGGTATCTTAGATTTACAGCTTCTGA
>MJUT01036434.1:21439-36862 GCA_002080005.1 Gigantidas platifrons | reverse complement strand
GTATTTTTCTCAAATGTACCAAAAATCCTGAGGTGTTACAAAATATATTGACTAATTTAATTAATTAAATAAACAAACACATTTTGTTTTGTGAATCGTAAATGACATAAAGGACAGTTTATCCCCGGCCGGTATTGGGGATTTTTATTCATTACAAGAATAGAAATTCACTCACCAAAAATATTTTGTATCTAGTACATCGTGTCAAAATCATCAACATCCGTAAATAGGAAAGCTTTGAAATTTGACAACAAAGTGAAAGCGATAAATCATTGTGATGTTGGGAAAAGTTGTAGGACTGTGGGCGAGGAGATGGGTGTTGGTCATACCCAGATAATGAACATTCTTTAAAGAAAATGTGAGATTCTTTACGATTTTGAAAACAACGTTCCCAGTTCAACCTCGTGTTACTGGAAATTTACGATTTTGAAAAACAATGCTTCCAGTTTAGTATACTTTTGTTTATTAAATATCTTTATTTATTTATACATTAAAAACATAAGATGTAATGAAAAATGTTTATTTACAACTAACGTGCAATATTTTGTCAAAAAGTCAAAACCCTTCACATAAAGGTCACCTGTATATAGCGGTCATTTTGTCAATCTCCCCCAGGTGACCACTATAGACAGGTTTGACTGTAATTTCCTTATTGTTACTGTTTTGGAGACCAAAATATTAGTTCGACATTTTGAGAAATCGAAGTTCGAAAAACCGAAGTTTATTTAACATAGATATATAGTAAAAAATGACCGGACTTTTAATGCAGTTCGAGATATCGGCGGTGCTCGAGCTATTGAAGTTCGAGCGACCGAAGTTCGACTGTACATATCCTCTTGAACAATATCTGAATAATTGAGAAATTCTAAATATAATTAAACTATATGATTTATTTTCTCCGACAGGTACAGTTCAGAAGTAAATCAAAATAAAACTAAATACTGGTACTTAACTACTGAATGCTTCATATGTCTGCTACTAACATAAATAGATAAAAATACTTAGAGATTGGGGTCAGCTACAACTCTTTAAACTGGATATTTGACCATTGTGTTGTCTGTTCTTCTATAATTTGTATGTTGTGATTACCCAGTTAGGTATCTTCAAACTCTTCATATGACAGGTATTAAAGATATACCTCTTTAAAATGTAAGGAATGCCTGAGAGGTAAGTCAAAATTCATTTAGTAGGACATCAGAATATGTCAAAGTGTTTTTTTTTTTCTTAGACAACTCTCTTGTTGGTTCTCATGTTGTTATGTACAAGATAACTCTCAATGACTTTGGGGGTTGGGGTTATGGTATTTAACACCACTTTCAACAATATCTTAGTTAAAACGTAAAGGTCAGTTTTAGTGGTAGAAGAAACCGGACTACTCAGAGAAAACCACATACCTGCCGTAAGTCACTGACAAACTTTATCACAAAATGTTGTATTGAGTACACCTCGCAATGAGTGGGATTTGAATTTACAACTTTAGTGGTTACAGTCACTGATTGCATAGATAGTTGTAAATCTAAATACCATACGATCACGACCATGATAGCCACTAAATGACTTGGTGATAAATTTAAGTCTTGACAAACAACTTTAAACAAATTCATCACAATATCACTGAAACATGTAAATAGTTTGGTAGTCTATATTTGTCTCACAAAAGGCTTAACCAATTACATTCTCAAAGCTTTATACATCTCATCAATTTAAGACTATCAAAAGAAAGCTTAAACAGTGATTGGTCAACAATTCCAACAAAACTAACAATGATTTTTCATCTTAACTCACTAAACACAAACATCATGACATATGATGTTGGAGATCCAGAGCCTGGCTTGGGACAGGCACAAAATTGTGACAGGGTTCAACCTGTTAATGAGAACACCCCCCGCTCTAAAAAAAAATGATAATTTACCTCTTTTACTTGCTCCTCACTTTCTTCTTTTTCCTGCTCCATTTTTAATGACTTTGTGAGTCGTGCAATCAGCTGTGACTTCAATCCTTTAGAACTTAATGTTCTGGCTTCTAATTCTTTCCTCAAATCAATTATCTAAAAATAAATATAGGAAGTAAACGGTGAGTGGGTTAATGATAATTAGGATTATGGTGTTTAACACCACTTTCAACAATATTTCAGTTATATCGTGGCGGTCAGTTTAATTGGGGGAGGAAACTGGAGTACCCAGAGAGAACCACCAACCTGCCACAAGTCACTGACTAACTTTATCACATAATGTTGTATCAAGTACAGATCCTGGATCGTATAAGTTTACTACAATATGCACCAAACGCACACAAACGAAATGAACGAAATACGAACGAACGCTTCACACGAACGATACGAAAAATGCACGATACACGAAAAGAACGAACGATACACGAAACAAACGCACGATACACGAACGAACGAATCATTGGAGTGTAACCATATATTATCCAATGACAAACGATCCTGGTTCTATAGAAGTATAATATAGTATCGTGTTATTATTTGAATGACTTTTGGGCAAATTGATGTGATTAACTAATCATATATTTTATACGCAATTGATATATATAAATAAATGATAATTTAGTCGGTAAAGTAATAGGATAATACAATTTATATTAAATAGTTTATATTATCAATGTGCTTAATAATTATATTTATGATTAAATTTTAAATCTCATATATTTGACTTCCAAATATGACTTTATATTTATATAATTATTCGGATTCTGTATTGACAACCAGACATAGGTGTATCAGTTATTTTCCCGGTAAAGCTGTCTGAGAGGTGTGTGGCTTCAAAAGGTCATATAATTGTTAATAAGAATGAAATTAAGAGTTGACATATCACACCTGCAGTGCATGTATTTCCCAGGTGAAACTGCCAGAGGCGTTTGTTTACATACATGTAGGTGTTACACGTGTAGATGATTTCTTGTTTATTTGTCCGTAGAGTAAATTATAGAAAAAAAGCATTTACTAAATATGTTTTCCCTTAAAACAATTAATATAATAGTCCAGTCTGGTAACATCGCACACCCTCTAACTTTGCGCATATGCCCGTTTGAATGCTTCCAATGGGTATATATTTTAATTGTGTTTATGAATTGTTAATGCACAATTTATTTTGTTTTTAACTCGAAAAAAATTGGAATGTGTACATAAACTTCCATCTTCACAAAATGTTAGGTCTTGCTTAACACCAAACACTCCAGCAGGGCATTGTATTGAATATATCGTTCGTTCGTATTTTGCTTCGTGCGTTCGTCTAATTAAATTGATGAACGAAACGAACGATACACGAAACGAACGAACCAATTACACAAACGAAACGAACGAAAAACGCAAACGATATGAAATATCTGTTAACTTAAACGATCCAGGTTCTGTACACCTCGCCTGAGCGGTATTCGAATTCACAACTTTAGTGGTGATAGGCACTGATTACATTGGTAGCTATAAATCAAACTACCATATGACCACGACGACCCCTAATGATAATTACAACATTAAATCTTTAATAAATCTCTACATAAGCCATACCTTAGTATTTTTCCATTTTTAACATCACTAAGGGGAATAACTCTAATAATCTTAGTTCTCAAACAAAAATAAAAAAATATTACAATAACAGGGTGTATTGTTTTGTACAGAGTGTTGTAAAGGAACAAAAAACTATAAAATTTTGAATTTCAAATCATATTTCATGTACAAGAATTAAAACAAAGTCTACCTACACCATCATTGAAAATAAGTGGACAGGGAAACAAAACACTTAATTTGATAGGCTTATAAAAAAATTGTCATGGCAACACAAACACTAAATATACCTTCATAGCTTTAGGATCTAGCTGTGAGAAATGTGTAGGATCTTGTACTTCAATGTTTTCACTATCCTCATCGTCCTCCTAAAACAATTATTATCATTCAGTAAATATTAGCTGACAAAGATATCAAGCCCCTTCTTGTCCCTATATCATTTGTGGTAAGACATCCACTAAAGCCATCATAAGCTTTGAGTAATCTTGGTGCTAAACAGTTATTATCAAAATCTAAATTACATGGTAAAACAAATTGTTTTCTGCATTCCATTAATTTCTTCCACTTTTATGAATTCTAACATATTTGCATTTAATAGTCATAACAGAAAATGTATGAAAAATGTCCGGTCATGGAATTACACATTTAAAATGTATATTATTTTCATATAAGTAGTTAGATTTCATAGAAAACAAGGGAGATATGAAAATCATTTGAAAATTACATTTGAAAACCTAGTGTAGATTTAAAGTGTTTACAACTTGCTTAACAACAGAATAAAATTCTGATAAATTTACTAAATAATTTCAAAGAATGAAATTGTACAGTAAAATTTGTTTTTTTACCCAAAAAAAGGCATAAATCAAAACAGTAATTTTGGCCTATTGTTCATCTATAAATTACCCCCCACAAGTTTTTTCTTAACTGCTTTTATATTTCATGGTATAACGAAAATAAAAGCCGTTGTTTTTATAATTACATTTTGTATCCTAAATTAAGCTTAACTTTGCTACAAATAAATCACAGATCGGAACATACAACCGATGTTGTGGTGAATTACAAGTTGTAAACTCTTTATGAAATAAATAACACATCGTACATCATAAAAATGTGATATATAACAAATTCTAAGTCACTAAATTTTCAAACCTGCATATAAAGAATTAATAATGAATATAATATATGACCCCGTAAGGCACTAAGTTGCCTATCTTTTTTTCAGGGTTACTAAAACCTGTTTGGGTTCTCTGTGGTGACAATTCTTGATTTTGACTGAATGGTCTTGATAAAGGCTTCAACATAGTTAAACCTAGATAAAAAGAAAACTAAAATATTTGATAAAAATCTCTGCCTGTGAAGTTGATTCTTTGCCGCCATCAGAGATGGAGGCTATCTTTTTCTGCAGTTGTTTTTTGTAAGCTGTCTGTAGTGATGCCCATTCAAGGCGAGAGGGATTACAGCTCCACACATCTGGGAAGAAAATGACTGTCGTTTCGACTCTCGTCATCAGGTGCTTGCCCTTATGGGTCTCTTCTGGTCGTAGATACCGCACCTCAGCAAATCTGTACCTGTTTTGGATGGGTTAGGAAAAACAAACAATTTTAGTAAATGACTCAAGGTTTCATAACTAAATCAAGCTAAAATAACATTTAAGTTTTTTTTTCATATAAAAGTACTTATTTTTAATTATATTAACTGATAATAATCAAAATAAAAAACTTAAAAAAAGATTTTTTAGTGAAAATAGCAATATATATATATTAAGTGGGAAGAGCTATAAAACAAAAATAAACAGTTCTAAACCTGAAACATTTTCTGGCTGAAATACAAGGTCTGGATTATATGGTTTGTCACTCACTTTATAGGGTAGGTATACAACAGAGAAAGAAATACAGAGGTGCAATTTTAATCATTCCTTCCTTTTTTGACCACAAGTCTTTTAACTTTAACCTTTAAACTTAATAAATCTACTAGCCATGTAATTTTATGTTTAATTATCCAAAATAAAGAAAGAGAAATATAATCAAAAACATATTTTTATTTCAATTATATCTGGGTCCTATGGTACCATGGTCGTTAAATGAAAAATATGGAGGTGAATATTGATTGAAATAGCATGTGAACACACAGATCCATAGAACTTGTGATACCATACATATAAAAAATATCATTTCAATACTTATTGATGCGGAATTGTATTTAACATTAAGAAGTAACCAAACACGGACAGAATCAGTTGCATATTAATATCTAACAGTAGTATCAACCTGATGTCAAAAAGGACAGTGAGCCTTCAAAATTAAATAAAAATTCACTCATAGAATTCTGTTTTGTCTCCCTTGGGACAAAAAAAACAACAACAATATTTATCTCCCTTTAGGAAGTTGATCAATTCTCAAGCAAATCTATCTTCATTAGTGTTTGATGCCCTACTCTTCAATTTTTAATCAAATCCTAACCACTGGCTAGCAAAGACGAGTCTTACAATACAAGCAAAAAGTCCTTTAAGTTTCTTGATATAAATCATGTAATCTGAAGAATTATAATGCAAACAGCTTAATTTATTGTATAAAAGGAACAGAACTATGAGGCCTACTTCACATGCACACTGGACTATGATAAAACATTTCATACTAACCATTGAGTACAAGATGATAGATCAATACCAGTCAAAGCTTTGGTTGTACGTATGGCAGTCTTTATAAGTACTTTAGGGTCATCTTCCGGATTTAGACCATCCTGTGATGGAGACCACGGACCACCAATTGCCATGGTTTCGTTTTTTCCTTTGATTCCGACTAAGAAATTGATGAGTCTGGTTGGATGAACAAAGTTTTCCTGTATGTCAGCTGGATCTTCTGACAATGAACATGACTTGTGGTAGAGATCGTCTAGTTCTGGACAAGCCAACAACATAACCTAGAAATAAAAACATATGTCATTGTACATTTCTGAGGACGAGTGACATAATTTCAACTTAAGAAACTTTCTCTTATTAAACTTTTTACAAATATCTGGATTTTCCAAATGTTTATTGTTACAAGTATATGTGTAGGATTAAATGTAATGTATTTCTAACATAACCAGCAAAAATTGTATATCTGTTGATATGAAATGAGAACTACCCAAGCCAATGACCATTCCAACAAAGTTTCGTTTAAAGTGGACCAATAGTTACACAGAAGAGGAATACCTTTGAGAAGTTAACAACAAAGGACACATTCAATAAAAAAAAAACACATGGCCAGGTGAGTTCATAAATACTTGACTTGGTAGTGTGATCCTTCAATCTTGCCTTTAGCGACTTTTGTTGCAGTTGAGACTGAGTAGAAAGAAGATTTTAATTTTTAAATCATAAATTATTTATCAGTTTATGAACCTTTTTGTCAACTCCTTATCTCATTACAGAAAAGGGCCGTCGTGACCGTATGGTACAGTGAAACCTGACTAAACCAGACCCTGAGTAAACCAGAATCCTGTCCATTCCGATCTAAATTTCAAGTCCCCAGTTTTTTCTTTAATAATCTTTGTTAAAAATCATTGAATAAACCGGACACTGCACATTCCGAATTCCGGCCTTGACTTTTGGTCCCATTACACTTAATTACTCTTTTAATTTATCTCTGTAAACCGGTCATGATCAGATCAATCAACCGTGTGTTTACATATAATGTGAATATCGATCGGTAGTAATTGAAGGGGCGTCCGAAGGGAAACGTATTGAAAGTGTTTATATTAACACACCTGTAATTTATGATCACTGCATATGTTGACAATGATCATGAATGAACAACAAACAATGCCTTATTATTTAAGTGATGAACTAGCATCCAAGCCATACAATCATAACTGAGATAATGTATTGTTAATCGGATTATAGTTATACTTCACAGCTGGGAGTAACCAAACTTCCAGACGACATAAAAATTGACAAATACATTTGATTCCTTTTTTTCTTTTTATTTCAATCATTAAAAGCTTGTGTAAACACAAACTGGCAGTCTAATTATACACTAAGTAATTATGACACCTTTATATATACACACACTCAATCTTATCGACAACATTATTGATTATTTTACACACGGTTAGATATAGTCACACTTTTATTTTTAGTTTATTTTCGTATCAATGTTTACTGATTCAAAACACAACTGCACTAGAGAGTATTATTTCTCTGAATAATTAAAAAGTATTATAGCATTTAATGATTTTGTGGAATAGTGTCCAAACAAGTAAAGAAATACGAAAATATTTGAGAGTAAAATAAAGAATCTGGACAAAATCCTGTGCATTATGCATAAGAAATTACGATGATTATTTCAAAACATTTCCTATTTTGAATTGTTGGTCAACCAATTCAGACAATGTAATTCTAATATAATGGTCAATCTGCTAAAATTTGATTTTGGTTAAAACTCAGGATCGCAAAAATTAAGTACCACTGAAAAAAAAATCCACCAATTTGGAAGAAAACCGCGAAAATTGGCTCCCGCGAAAAAACCCACTTATACGGTAGTCAGATAATAGACACTGTATAAACCGGCCCACTGTCAATACCGGCCAGTTTACACAGGTTTCACTGTAGGCCCACTGTCAATACCGGCCATGAAACATGGTCCCAATGGTGGCCAGTTTACACAGGTTTCACTGTAGGCCCACTGTCAATACCGGCCATGAAACATGGTCCCAATGGTGGCCNACCTCCCAATGAACATTTCTGCCAAATTTGGTCCAAATCAGTTCAGTGGTTTCAAAGAAGAAGAAGAAAGTATGAAAAGTTTACAGACGCGGACGACGACGACGACGACGGACGCAAAGTGATGACAAAAGCTCACCTGACACTGTAGTTTGATTTACAACTACCTATGTAATCGGTGCCTATCACCACTGATGTTGTTGGTTTGAATCCCACTCAGGGTGAGGTGTACAACATTATGTGATAAAGTTTGTCAGTGACTTACAGCAGGTCAGTGGTTTTCTCTGGGTACTCCGGTTTCCTCCACCAATAAAACTGATATAATTGAAATACTGTTGAAAGTGGCATCAAACACCATAAAACCATTAAAACCAAACCCATTATAGATAATGCAGTCAAGATTAGTCAATTGGTTTCAGAGAAGATTAAAATGTGAAATTAACATCAGATGTTACAGGATTTATAAAGGCTCACATGGACTTAATAGATGCACTATTTTAATTTTTACCAGGTGAACTAACAACTTGATACCAACCATAGCATTATAACTGTGATCAGCATCAGGTGGATCTAACAAGGCATCTGAAGTATTTAAAGGTTCCACATCCTTGTGGAGAACATGGAATTCACAATGATGACCCAGCTGAAATGGTCTGGTTAAAGGGAAAGCATCCATCCAGCAAAAGTTAGCTTTAAACATACTATTGTATTTGGATTTCAATGTAATGACGTTAGCATTCTTCCTGAAATGTAAATTATCAATTTTTAATGTTAAACGCATAAGCTTTTTTTCTCAATAATGTGAACAGAAGAATTTGGAAGGTCTGCAGTAGCACGTCCCCCAATTCCAATAACTAGTGGCACGACTTTGAAATTGTAGTCAATAAATGTGTTGCACAGTTCAACAGTGAGTTAATTTTTCCAGAAGCTATGAATGGCTGAAACAAGTTGATCTTTGGTTCTGATGTCCTGCTTTGCAAATCTGCGCTTTAACATTTTCCAAAGCATTTCTATAGGGTTAAGATCTGGACTCTCAGAAGGCCAGATGTCCCACCAGTTGATTTCATTCTCTGCCATAAAAGTTTTTGCTAAAATGGAAACTGTGCTTTGGGTCATTATCTTGTTGAAACCTGTGCTTGTTTGGATATATGGTATTGATAATTGGCAGGAGCGTCTTCTTCAGTATATTTTTAACAAAAAAGTCAGCCTTTAATATCCCTTCAAACAATAGGAGCTGAGTTGTTCCACGACGACTTATTCCTCCCCAGACATGAATTTTAAGCGCATGTTTTGGTTTCTGGATTGGTTGTGCTGTCGATGACTGAAGTCTGTAGACAACAACCTTATTGTCATGAAGCTGACACAA
Organism: Gigantidas platifrons; assembly: GCA_002080005.1. Lineage (NCBI taxonomy): Eukaryota > Metazoa > Mollusca > Bivalvia > Mytilida > Modiolidae > Gigantidas > Gigantidas platifrons. Next base: position 27,271 of record MJUT01036434.1, on the reverse strand, counting down.
CAGTCCGCGGGTAGACATGTCGCTCCACTCGGACACATTATTCTGATTCCGAGCCAACCACTCTTTGCCCTTTTCCTTAAGCTGAGTGCTTATGGGAGAAGCAACAAATACTAATTTTATAGTTTTTGGTTTATCTGACCAGGGGTTGAACCCACGATCTACTGCACTCGAGGCAAACATGCTAACCATTTCGCCACCTATGCGGTTCACAAGTTAAGAAGCAATATTGCACTGCATGCAATACCAGAGAATATTGTACCATACCTACAGGTAATATTGCCTTGCAATACATATAAATGTAAATGTTATCAACAAAAAAATACATTTATATACTACCAGTAACTATTCATTTACACATCTGTAAATGAGTGGGCGATAGTTGTTAAATGCCAAATGAGCAATTTTTCAGCTATATGATGGCTATATTCGATGAGATGATGTTTGCTTTGTACTAGATCAACACAGTGCTGCGTCATTTTTTTCAAAATCAACTTACCCACGGGTAAGTGCACATACAATTTTACTTATCTGTAGAAGTTTCCACTTACCCACAGTACCTTTAATACTTATAATTTATTTAAAATATCAATAAATTATCAGTTTTATTCAATGATTCAACAAGAAACTGACTAGAAGATCATTGGATTTTTATAGTGCTTGCTCATTGAAACAACAGTCCGCTGTTTGACATTTTCAACCACTCGCAGTCAATGACTTTGGGATTTGGAACTTACAAGCCATTCGGGCCAGTACTTATGAGAACTTTACTGGCCCAAACACATATTCACTGACCCGAAAGTAAATTGACCAAATCTGACATAAATGGAAAGAAAGTAATGAAAAGCATCATGAAATCACATATTCTCTTGAATAAAAAAAAATATGAGTCTCTCTGTTTGGAGCTTTTCCAGTTAGTTCTCCTCATCCTCATCACTCCACTCCACTTAATCTTCACTCAGCCTCATATACTGGTAAATGTAAAATCATTACGTTTACCTAAGAGAAAATGAATCCGGGATCCCAGTGGGATCCCTGGGATCCCGATGAAATACCGGTAAAATTGGTGGGATAAGCCGGGATAAGCGTCTGAAGTCGGGATCCCGTTCGGGATAAATATCTGAAACTAGGATCCCATTCGGGATAACTGTCTGAAGCCGGGATCCCATTCGGGATAACTGTCTGAAGCCGGAATCCCATTCCGGTTGAAACAGGAAAACATAAACCAGAATTCTGTGGAGTTTATTTTTTTTAAATTCCGAAATTTTGTGTATTTTTTTTTCTTCAATCCCTGAATATAAAATATATCCTGGAGTATACAAAATGTACATGTAGGTACTGAATGCTTCCTTGAAACAANTAAAAGCTATAAAAATAATGGACTATAGTTTTGTCTGGGCGGAAGGTTGCGACACATGTTGTGTAAAGCAGTGTCTTCCGGTTTACACGAGCGCTAGCATTAAACGATTCGATCGTTTAAAAATCACTCACTCACTGTTACCGCAGCCTTTTTGAATGACAATTAACATGATTTCAAACAGCAAAACATCAGAGTAAATGATTATTACAAAAGGTCATCTTTTCTTTTCACTTAACACAAGGACGTATATAGAAATGTCCTTGCTTAACATATGCTTTTAGGATGTTTGATTCTGAAAGTCAATGTAATTGAATCTTTCTCTGGAGTTTTCAATGAAATAATGACATTGATTTTCTCAATCAGTAATAAATACAACAATGTCTGTTCCATGAAAAATTCAATTATTAAAACTGTATCAAAATTGACAAAAATAAAAAATCACTCTACAAATATATTGTATAAATCCCTGTCTTCTCCTTTTTCTTAACCAGAACATTTGTAATAACATAAATATTGTAATACTGTCTATTTCAATAAGGATTGTTCCATTAAAACATATGAGGTGNGACGTCATGTCCCCATTTCATGTTTGACTAGTAAGCGAGCTCACACGACATTTTCTTCAAAACCCCCCCCCCACCACCCCAACATCATCCGCAATTTAGAAAATTTTGCTGCTGTGTGTTGTTCTGTTTTTCAGGTATAATGTTTGCCAGATTACCGATTATGTAGAAACTACTATTTGATGGATTCCATGATGTACTGTACAATATGAGGACTTGATATAACTGAATATTGCTGATTTATTCAACAGAAGCAGAACCTGATTTGTAGACATAGATTATGTGGATTAAATACGAACATTGTGAAAGTCGGATTCTATGGTAGTGTGGTAAAAGTTCATGAACTGTAAATTTCATTTGTATTGTTTATTTTTATTTTGTGTACATTATTAATCGTTGGTCAAGTGAAATAAAACAAAATCGTCACAGCCTTTGCGTCGGCGGGATCTGGCAAGAAGACAATGGGTCATGATCTCCTTATTGTACGTTCGCTCATATTTTGGAAAATTATCTTGCGTATCGCAAGGCATTAGGTATTGGCCATCTCTCGCTTATACCGAAGAGGCCGGTTCTTTAACTGATACCAGTTTAGAACTTGGTTCTGACTCCTTTGCAAAATCCAGAGGGTCGTGTTTTAATGTGGGCTTGCGTATCGGTGGTCGTGACCTATATCTCTCTATTGGGGTACATAGGGGATTTTTGCTTCCATTGTTACCAATGAAGCGCAAGTTTGCCAAAACATTGTTAAATCTATCGGCGGCTTGTTTTCTTCTTGCCAGGTCCTCTCGTCGAAATGTAACTGTGGCCGTAATTTTTTCCACTCAAAAGCATTTGTTGCGTTTTCTGTTTATTCAGTGAATCTTTTATTAAATACAACAATGTCTGTTCCATGAAAAATTCAATTATTAAAACTGCATCAAATTGACAAAAATAAAAAATCTCTCTACAAATATATTGTATAAACCCCCGTCTGCTCCTTTTTCTTAACCAGGGTCATGGCCAGAACATTTGTAATAACATAAATATTGTAATACTGTCTATTTCAATAAGGATTGTTCCATTAAAACATATGAGGTACCCGGGAACGGCAGTTTAAAAAAATATATGGGTGGTTTAGCCTATAGCTAGCTGAGAAATCAATAAATATGTGGTATGTGGTTGTCCTGTATAAATTGCTTCTATGGGCTGTTGGGTCACGAAAAGCCTTGGTTTTTTATTTTTTCCGCCAAACTAAGATATGAAGAACATTTTTTTGAAAGAATCTCTAGAATACTTTATTTTTTTGTAATGTGTTGACGCTCGAATCGTATTTGTCATCATCGTTTCTGGTCAACCGCGTTTGGTTCCGTGTGGTAGTTATACACATAGAATTCGAGCTACCTCCCTTCGAAAACTATGGTGGATGCTGATGCTGTCGTCTGTTGTCACGTGGAGCGTGGAATCGATGGCACTGTGGGCCTCCAAACTAGGACCTACATTTTCAGATGTGTTACTAGGTAAGGAGAAGATATGAAATTAAAGAAACAATCACTGAAACAATTCCAGCTCTTGTTTATTTTGTTCACGGTGTCAGATTTTCAACAGCGTTGTGTCTGGTATGGTGCCAGCTACAACTTTCAGTACACTGTGGCCTGTCCTTCACGTTTTTCGTATCTCATAAAAGATGAAAAGCAGGCTTAAAAAAATGTAATACATTTCATGAGATCCAAGCTATATACTTGTGTATTCCCTCAGAAAATGTAGAATCTTGGCATAACCCAATCTGGATCTATATTCTGATCGGGATACTGCTTCTTAGTCGGGAATCCCGGCGGAGTCTAGTGGGATTCCAATCGGAATTCCAGTATATTTTGCCGTGATTTATTCGGGATCCCGGTACATTCCAATCAAAATTCCGCCATACCCCAGTGGGATCCCAGTATATTTTGACCGGGATTTATATTGGGATCCCGCTTCTTGGCCGGGATTCCCAAAATTTTATCCCAGTGGAATCAAGTGGAATTCCGATTGGAATCCCACTGGGATCCCAGCTTCATTTTCTCTTGGGTAAGCCTTGGTTGTATTTGAGGGAAACGGGTCTAAACGCCCCCACTTTTTTTCAGAACAAGAGCACCACCCACGGGTGCTAGACGCTCTACTTTTTCGTATCTGATATTAAACTGCAAGCAATTTACATAATTATTGAGAAATTGCATTTTTCAAAAAGGGGGAATAACTAAAAAAATCGAGAGAAGCATCAGAGATGCAACAGCCGAGTTGCAAGTCAAAATCTTGGGGCATTTAATTTGAGAAGTGGGGATCTCAACCATTAAAAGTTCACTTCAGGTAGGGGGTGGGGTATGAACCCCCAGGGCCTGAGCTATAAGGCATTTAATTTGCCTAGTCACCCCGATCATAAATATATATGGTTTAGGGGTGGGATCTCAACCATTAAAAAGTTCACTTCAGGTATGAGTGGTGTGTGACCCCCAGGCCCTGAGCTATAAGGCATTTAAATTGCCTAGTCACCCTGATCATAAATATATATGGTTTAGAGGCGGGGATCTCAACCATTAAAAAGTTCACTTCAGGTAGGGGGTGGGGTATGACTCTGGGGCCTGAGCTATAAGGCATTTAATTTAACTAGTCACCCTGATCATAAATATATATGGTTTAGGGTGGGGATCTCGGTTACATTTTTTTATACAGATTCCCCAGCGGGGTGGGGCTGAACCCCGGGGATAAAAAAAATTTGAATGCACAACTTCACATTGGCATCTCCACCCATACAAAATATTAAGTTTCTATGTTTCTATCTTTTGTAGTTTCAGAGAAATGTGTAATTCTCAAAATATATACTTTTTCTATAAAAAACCATGATTATTCTGAATTTCGAACTCCAGATTGGGGTCAACACTTTCTACAAGTGTATTGAGTTTCAAGTTAATAGCTTTGATAGTATTGAGAAATTTTATTTATACTAAAAAAATATCCCTAATTTCTACATACTATGTCGAAACAAGGGCAGATAACTCTGGATATACACATCACAGGGTCATCTGCCTTGTTGTAATGGGTTCCTCTTTTGATAGTGAACAAGTATTCCAAGTTTCAAATGGATATTTGAGAAATGGAGTCTGACAAAAAAACTTCACCGAAAACTTAACCGACGCTAACGCTGACATGACAATAGCTCAACTTTTTTTCTTCGAAAAGTCGAGCTAATAAAATTTATTTTACGAAAAAGCTCCCAATTTTGTAAAAAAAAAATTTTTACTCAAATGATGATATCATGTGCGATATACATGTAATTCAAGATTTGTCTAGTAAATTTATAATTTGTTCTTAACTACCTTATTGTAACTGATATAACATTCACTTTCCATGATAAATGAATAATGTTATCATGCCATAAATATACTTTCCAGTAATTATATATAAGGCTTGACCACACCATTGTTATCAAAGCTTAAACTTCTCAAAATTCTTTTGTTAGCCTTGTGCTTTTCTTTTTTCACAATACCTTGGCTTGTGTGTTTTTTTACTTTATTACCAATAATTAAACTCAACAAAGACCATTGGAACGGATAAAGGCATATAATTGCAATAATCAATAAAACATATAAATTTAAATTAAATGGAATCATCATTAATTAATTTATAATTTTAATAAATATAATTGTTACTTTCACGGCTTCAGTGCAAAAAAAATCGAATAAAAACGAATTAAAATAAAAGAACCGCGCGCGACGTATCCACCCGCACTTGCATAATATTTAGTTTTACATATTTATAGAAAGCAACCTTGCAGTCTTAATGTATAACTTACTTACAAGCCACATACAAAGATTAATCAAATCTATCCATGCTTACTAAAGTTATCACGTAAATAAGACAATTCTCAAAATTGGTGATTTTTCAACCAAAAACTAA
>MJUT01036419.1:34580-49309 GCA_002080005.1 Gigantidas platifrons | reverse complement strand
AAACTGGAAACATGTGTAGTGAGACTAAATCCTCAGCCTTCCGTGGTTTGTGACTGGAATCACTTACGTGTAATGAGACTAAATCCTCAGCCTTCCATGGTTTGAAACTGGAAACATGTGTAGTGAGACTAAATCCTCAGCCTTCCGTGGTTTGTGACTGGAATCACTTACGTGTAATGAGACTAAATCCTCAGCCTTCCATGGTTTGAAACTGGAAACATGTGTAATGAGACTAAATCCTCAGCCTTCCGTGGTTTGTGACTGGAATAATTTAAGTGTAATGAGACTAAATCCTCAGCCTTCCGTGGTTTATGACTGGAAACACTTACGCTTAATGAGACTAAATCCTCAGCCTTCTGTGGTTTGTGACTGGAAACACTTACGTGTAATGAGACTAAATCCTCAGCTTTCCGTGGTATGTGACTGGAAGGACTTACATGTAGTGAGTATAAATCCTCAGCCTTCTGTGGTATGTGATTGGAAACACGGATAATGAGATCAAATCTTCAGCCTTCCGTGGTTTGTAACAGGAAACATGTGTAATGAGACTAAATTCTCAGCCTTCCGTGGTTTGTGACTGGAAACACGTACGTGTAGTGAGACTAAATCCTCAGCCTTCCGTGGTTTGTGACTGGAAACACCTATGTGTAATGAGACTAAATCCTCAGCCTTCCGTGGTTTGTGAATGGAATCACTTACGTGTAATGAGACTAAATCCTCAGCCTTCAGTGGTATGTGACTGGAAGCACTTATATGTAGTGAGACTAAATCTTCAGCCTTCCGTGGTATGTGACTGGAAACTCTTACGTGTAATGAGAATAAATTTTCAGCCTTCCATGGTTTGTAACTGGAAACATGTGTAATGAGACTAAATCCTCAGCCTTCCGTGGTTTGTGACTGGAAACACTTACGTGTAATGAGATTAAATCCTCAGCCTTCCATGGCTTGTGACTGGAAACACTTACGTATAATGAGACTAAACCCTCAACCTTCCGTGGTTTTGTGACTGTAATTACTTACGTGTAATGAGAATAAATCCTCAGCCTTCCGTGGTTTGTGACTGGAAACACTTACGTGTAGTGAGAATAAATCCTCAGCCTTCCATGGCTTGTGACTGGAAACACTTACGTGTAACGAGACTAAACCCTCAACCTTCCATGGTTTGTGACTGTAATTACTTACGTGTAATGAGACTACATCCTCAGCGTTCCGTGGTATGTAACTGGAAGCACTTACGTGTAATGAGACTAAATCCTCAGCCTTCTCTGGTTTGTGACTGGAAACACTTACGTGTAATGAGACTAAATCCTCAGCCTTCCGTGGTTTGTAACTGGAATCACTTACGTGTAATGAGACTAAATCTTCAGCCTTCCGTGGTATATGACTGGGATCACTTATGTGTAATGAGACTAAATCCTCAGCCTTCCGTGGTTTATGACTGGAAACACCTACGCGTAATGAGACTAAATCCTGAGCCTTCTGTGGTTTGTGACTTGAAACACTTACGTGCAATGAGACTAAATCCTCAGCTTTGCGTAGTTTGTGACTGGAAATATTTACGTTTAATGAGACTAAATCCTCAGCCTTTCGTGGTTTGTGATTGGAAACACTTACGTGTAATGAGACTAAATCCTCAGCCTTTCGTGGTTTGTGATTGGAAACACTTACGTGTAATGAGACTAAATCCTCAACCTTCCGTGGTTTGTGATTGGAAACACTTACGCGTAGTGAGACTAAATCCTCATCCTTCCGTGGTTTGTGATTGGAAACACTTACGTGTAATGAGACTAAATCCTCAACCTTCCTTGGTTTGTGACTGGAAACACTTACGCGTAGTGAGACTAAATCCTCAGCCTTCCGTGGTTTGTGACTGGAATCACTTACGTGTAATGAGACTAAATCCTCAGCCTTCCGTGGTATGTGACTGGAAGGACTTACATGTAGTGAGACTAAATCCTCAGCCTTCCGTGGTACGTGACTGGAAACACTTATGTGTAATGAGACTAAATCTTCAGCCTTCTATGGTTTGTAACTGGAAACATAAGTAATGAGACTAAATCCTCAGCCTTCCGTGGTTTGTGACTGGAATAATTTAAGTGTAATGAGACTAAATCCTCAGCCTTCCGTGGTTTATGACTGGAAACACTTACGCTTAATTAGACTAAATCCTCAGCCTTCTGTGGTTTGTGACTGGAAACACTTACGTGTAATGAGACTAAATCCTCAACCTTCCGTGGTTTGTGACTGGGATCACTTACGTGTAATGAGACTAAATCCTCAGCCTTCCGTGGTATGTGATTGGAAGCACTTACATGTAGTGAGTATAAATCCTCAGCCTTCTGTGGTATGTGACTGGAAACAATTACGTGTAATGAGATTAAATCTTCAGCCTTCCGTGGTTTGTAACTGGAAACATGTGTAATGAGACTAAATCCTCAGCTTTCCGTGGTTTGTGACTGGAAACAATTACGTGTAATGAGATTAAATCCTCAGCCTTCCACGGCTTGTGACTGGAAACACTTACGTGTAATGAGACTAAACCCTCAACCTTCCGTGGTTTGTGACTGTAATTACTTACGTGTAATGAGACTAAATCCTCAGCCTTCCGTGGTTTGTGACTGGAAACACTTACGTGTAATGAGACTAAATCATCAGCCTTCCGTGGTTTGTGACTGGAACCAGTTACGTGTAATGAGACAAAATCCTCAGCCTTCCGTGGTATGTGACTGGAATCACTTACGTGTAATGAGACTAAATCCTCAGCCTTCCGTGGTATGTGACTGGAAGCACTTACATGTAGTGAGACTAAATCCTCAACCTTCCGTTGTACGTGACTGGAAACACTTACGTGTAATGAGACTAAATCTTTAGCCTTCCATGGTTTGTAACTGGAAACATGTGTAATGAGATTAAATCCTCAGCCTTCCGTGGTTTGTGACTGGAAACGCTTACGTGTAATGAGACTAAATCCTCAACCTTCTGTGGTTTGTGACTGGGATCACTTACGTGTAATGAGACTAAATCCTCAGCCTTCCGCGGTATGTGACTGGAAACACTTACGTGTAATGAGATTAAATCTTCAGCCTTCCGTGGTTTGTAACTGGAAACATGTGTAATTAGACTAAATCCTCAGCCTTCCGTGGTTTATGACTGGAAACACCTACGAGTAATGAGACTAAATCCTCAGCCTTCCGTGGTTTGTGACTGGAAACAATTACGTGTAATGAGATTAAATCCTCAGCCTTCCACGGCTTGTGACTGGAAACACTTACGTGTAATGAGATTAAATCTTCAGCCTTCCGTGGTTTGTGACTGGAAACACTTACGTGTAATGAGACTAAATCCTCAGCCTTCCGTGGTATGTGACTGGAAACACTTACTACATGTAGTGAGACTAAATCCTCAGCCTTCCGTGGTATGTGACTTGAAACATTTACGTGTAGTGAGACTTAATCATCAGCCTTCCTTGGTTTGTGACTGAAAATACTTTCGCGTAATGGGACTATAAGCTACGTTAGTGGTAACAGGTTTGTGGTCAAAGGTAAACGATCTTATAAACTTGGTCATCCTGGTCCCTTTCCACTTTAGTGCTATTGTCCCGAAAACCAGCGTTCTGAATGGATGAATGGACGAATAATAACACATACTTGTTAGTTTTATGATCCTGAATACGTGTCTCACCGCTGTGGAAAAACATTTATAAGGTAAGGTCATTGCCAAAGAATGGAAAGACAAATAATATATAAAGTCTTTTGGAAGAGGTAAACTAAAAGCCAAAAACCGGCTAAGGTTACCTTTGCCAGTATTCGAAATTCCCGGTCGTCCGATCGTCAATGACTATCAAAAACACTGGTATGCCTGTGGTATTTTCACCTTATTTATCTAATAATAAACGACATTATTTAGGAACTGTAATTTCAAATATTAATATATCTTTAAAAAAAACATGTTAGTGCGGTGTAGTGGTTATTGGGCAGATAACACCCTCCGCTGTGACCAATGATAAACTAGTGTTACGGTTTCTAGACACCTATCCCATGCCCATGTGAAATCTGGTAGACATGATCATGTAATGACATAGCTGAAAAATTGCTGAAAGTAACGGTTAACACCAACGACCCTATAAACCTAACCCAACTTTCCACTTGAAAGTATCGGTCTTTTATTTCTAGTTTAAGTGAAAAACTTACCCACAATTCCTGTTTCCAATCTAGCACTAACCGACTCAATGTTGAATTTTCCACTTGATCCTCGAACGCTTTTTACAAGTAAACCAAATTCCGATTGCATTTGCTGCTCTGTATTGAATATATCTGTGTTCACGTCTAACTCCAGACAAAGAGTGTTTGATCTTAAGCTAATTTCTTCGTCATATATTTCCCAATTGTCACTTTCAATCAAGAATTCAACCTCAATGTCATCTGAAATTATATTTAATACATGTTAATATATGTGCAATCAACATTTTCAAAGAAGAGTTTGAAGAAACCAAAGTGGTAATCAGAATCCGTATATCAAAGAACAGACAACACATAAGAAAAATTACAAAAGAACAAACAATGATCTATAAAACATACACATCAAGCTAGAAGAATTTGAAGATACCAGAATCAGAATCCGTAACTTGAAGGAGAGACAACACAATGGCCAAAAGAAAAAGACCAAAAGGACAAACAATGATCTACCAAGCATTACACATAAAACTAAAGATCGAGTAACATGAACACCACTGAAAACCGCGGTGACCTCATGTTCTCCGGAAGGTAGATATTTCCTGCTCCATCAGTGGCATCCATCGTGTTACTCTGTCTACAAGCATTGTACACTCTATAGTGTCGTTGCTTTACATTGTACATAACACCCGTTGTACTCCTATGTTAAGAAATTTAACCTATTTTTTCATAGTTTGTAGAGCTCATCCTTCGGTTGGTGGTTACACAAGACTTACCAAATGCCCACCTTAACAACGGGATTTAAATGTTTGCATCATATTTTGACAATGAAACGATTCTTACACTGTAACAACTAACGACAACTCGTTTCAGCTATTAATGTCCATCCGTTTATTGCGATTGGTAATGGACCTGTTGTCATGGCGAGCATTTCTGACTACTAGTATATCCATTATAACCTCTTATTCTGGTTGCTATCTAACTTCCCCTAGGATCAACCACGTGACAAGTTCTTATCTTAACAATACATTTTTTGAAAATTTATCCTAGTCATGATTATAATAAAAAAAAAAAAACGGTATGCTGATGTGACGGTTGATACAGGGCAATAAAACAGTTTAGTCGCTATGTTTTTAAACACAGTTTTCCGGAAATTCATGAAGTGAACTTACAAACATTGACGGAAAGGCATGTAATAACATTACGGAAGCAGTTAATAAGCTTCCTTTATCTGCCAGTTTGGACAATTCTTATGAAAGACCGAGAGCCGATAGGCTCAAGGGATGATATATGAACGAGGGCTGATAAAGGGTATGATATGAAAAATAACATGTTATGATATGTTTATCATATAGTTCAACATAGGAAATAACTGATTTGTACCAAAATGTTTAGTCATTTTGGCTAGAATTAAATACATGTATATAGTTATAGAACAAGAAATTATTGTTTTAATATACAATAAATGCATGTTTTTAAGCACTTTCAATATCATAAGTGAGAAATTGGTAGTTAATAATTTTCTGTGCAACTATTATAAAAAACAGTTGAATCCGCCGTGTTTGTAAGCACAGTTTTCCGGAAATTCACGAAGTGAACTTACGGACATTGACGGAAAGGCATGTAATAACATACCGGAAGCAGTTAATAAACTTGCTGTATCAGCCTGTTTGGACCATTCTTGTGAAACTGGGTGAAATAATCATGATTCCTCTTATTATTCTAAACAAAACTCAAAGTTTTGTGACAGGGTAAAATTTTAGCTATATTATGTACAAGTATATGATAAAGTACACGTAATGTATTACCTTCTTCCTTTATCAAAACTACAGTGATATCATTTGCTGTCTTCATATTGAAACCCGTAAGCTGTAATGCACTACACAAAAAATTATATATCTGATGACCCAGTTCATGTTCAGTTGATAGCAGATTGGAGTCTAAGATATCAATGTATATGATTAAACTTCCACTGACAGCTTGTTTGAATTCCATATTGTCTAGGCCTGAATTGATTTCAGTTTTCAGGTCATTCAGTATCCTTGGTGTTTTGTCATCGTTTATACCTTCCAGAACAAGACTTATCGTTTTTCTCACTATAAATATAAGGGATACAACATTAGACATGGATTGATCATATGTAAACATTAATAACTTTTCTTGGAGTGTATTACAATATTATATTGAAACTATGAGTTCTTGAACTTTAATGTGGTTTGAATCGATGGTGTGTTGTTTTTTTTTTTCATTTTTGTGTGTGTGGTTGTTTTTTTTTTGAGTTCGTCTTGTGTATGCTGGTGTCCAACACATATTGTGTTGTGTTTTTGTTTTGTTTTGTTTGTCTTCGTCTTATATTTTGTGTTACCTAAGTTTCTCTGGATTGTCAATTCTTGATCAACATTTCTGTTTATCTATTAACGTTTATTTCGGGTACCAGATCCAAATTAATATGGTTATATATAGATTCTCCTTCAGTTGCCTGTGGATTACGATATTTCTCCACTCAAGAGAGTTAAATGAGTGGCTACAATTTTAAATTTAACTCTCGAGAGTGGAGAAATATCGTAACCCACATGGGCACCTGAAGGAGAATTTGTTTCTCCCATTATTTAACACGAACTTTATTTCAAAATCCTTCAAAATTACCGATTTGACAACATGCGGTGAAAGGCACGAGACATTTTAATCCTCTAGAGGATTACAGATTTTTCCACCACTGGTTCAGCGGGGTTAAAACGCCGTAATAATGGGAGAAAATTGCTTAATACGTCGTTTTCGATTTAAGTTATAAAAGAGTGAACATGGTCACGTGATTTGTAATGAAAACATATATCTTATCCCAGTGAGTGCGTATGACGTTTATAGAATAACTTTCAACTATATAATTCAAAAGAAAACTAATAGGGCACTTTCAACAGTTGTTGATTAGTTTGGTTTGGTTTATGGTATTTAACACCACTTTCAACAATATTTCAGTTATATCGTGGTGGTCAGCTTTGCTTAGTAGATGAAACCGGAGTACCAACAGAAAACCACCGACCTGTCGCAAGTCACTGACAAACTTTATCACATAATGTTGTATCCAGTATACCTCGCCATGCACGGGGTTCAAACTTACAATCTTAGTAATAGGCACTGATTGCACAGGTAGTTGTAAATCCAACTACCATACAATCACACCCCCCTTTTTCTGAACAGTTCTTGAAGCGGCAAATATGAAAACAAGGGATGGTATAAGACACAAAATGGGAAGAGAATCGCGAACAAAAAATTCAAACAACAATAAAAGCACTGTTCCTTTGATATATGATTGCTTCCTAGTTTATCGTGTATGTCAACCACATAGCATTTTCCTAGATCTCTTCAATGGGTCTATTTCTGATTGCTCCCCTTTACGAAAGTTTAACCCACTTGGAAAAACATACTTGTTGACTGAAAGTGTTCTGTGTGTTGTAATCTAGGTTTATAGTTTTTTTTAATTTTCTAAGTCATATTGTTCAGAGATTTCAATACAATATTTTCAGAAGCAGAATTAGGGTGGATGTATCATGCAGGTATAATATCTCGTCTTGGTACAATATCTCTAAATATTAAAGATTAACTTGCTGTTTTAGCTTGTGCTTATTGTATTTTAGCATTGAAAAAAAATATGGAAATATTGATGAAGTTGAGAAACACTCCCATCAGGTTGCTACAAAATTTCTAAACCCAATTTTGAATGTACTGTTCAATGAAAAAATATATATATCTATGTTAATACAAACCATGGCTCTTCACTTTGTTTTTAACATCTTGGATAAAATTTGAAAACGTTTTCCCATAGTAAAAAGGCACATTTTCTACCAAAAATTTCTCTGAAAGTTAAGATATATAAATTATATTTTATATATTATGTATAAAGTTCAAGATTATAGCTATCTTTATGATAACGCTGTTTGTCCGGTTATAAGTGAGGATTGGCATTTTACTCACATGTGGAAAGCACTTGCATGACAGCATCATTTTACTAAGAGGGGAAGTTTGGACCCATAAAACCAACTTAAGCTCTCCACTTTTTATTGGTGTGTCTGTACCTAGAAGGGAAGTTAGTGGTCATGTATTTGTGTGTTAATGGTAACTTTTGCCTCTTTCTACGATGTTTCTATTGGAATTTGGAAATGTTCCGACGGTGTGGTATTTTTTTGGGGAAATGTTCCGACATTGTGGTATATTTTGGGGGAAATGTTCCGACAGTGTTATATTATTTGGGGGAAATGTTTTGACAGTGTGGTATTTTTTGGGGGAAATGTTCCGACAGTGTGGTATTTGTTGGGGGAAATGTTCTAATAGTGTGGTATTTTTGGGGGGAAATGTTCCAACAGTGTGATATTTTTTGCTTTTCATTTTATTATTTGCACAGAACAAGATAAGATTTATTGTTTATATTTTTGTGCGCTTCCGTCTAATTATTATTTAATCTTCACAAGTCAGGGCCATTGCGGTTTTCCAAGTTTTCCGGTTGTTGACTGATTTTGTCTGTTTATTGATTTATGAGTTTTGACTTTCCCTTTAGAAGATTGCTCGGTGTACGGTAATTTTGATATTACCCTTATTTGTGACTTTAATTTTCCAAGAACATTGTTTTGGTGTTACAATAATAAGTTCTACCTACGGGTGCCACTGTGGAGCACCCGAGTTCACCATCGGTTTTGAATGGGGATCGTGTAACTCAATCTTTAGTTTTCTGTGTAATTTTTGTAGATCATTGGATGTCCTTTTTGCAACTACCTATGCAATCTGCAGTGCCTCTCACCACTGATGTTGTGAGTTTGAATCCTGATCAGGAGATGAGGTGTACAACATTATGTAATAAAGTTTGTCAGCGACTTGCGACAGGTTGGTGGTTTTCTCCTGGTACTCCGGTTTCCTCCAGCAATAAAACTGACCACGATGCTATAACTGAAATATTGTTGAAAGTGGCATTAAACACCATCAAACAAACAAAAACAAACATACAGCTTGTCCTTTTTCTTTTGCTCATTGTATGTCTGTCCTCAGATTTAGGGCTTTCTCTTTTCTTACATAAGCGTGGACATGACAGTCCTCCCAAATTAATCAAATATACTTGGAACACTAATAATTTCGAACCTTTTATGTCTTCAATATCCTTGAGGGCTTGGTAGTATTTTTGTTCCATTTTAGGGTCCATGCAGTGGGTCTGGAAATTAAGTACTTCTCTGGCAAATCCTCGATCTGGTAGTTTGCCTAAATATGTGTCTATCCTTTGTGTAATATTTACAATGTTAGAAAAATAATTGCTCATTTCAATCAAGTCTATATCTGCTTTTATGCGGTGAACTATTTTGTTTCGCACAAATCGTAGTCTTTCAACATCATCACTGATTGTTACATCCGTCTTCGTTGGTGGTTTTCCCCATCCTTGCTTTGGGTCATCGAGGATTGAAAACGATCGAATCAATTTGTACAAAAAGGTAAAGTCAATATTATCGTATGTTCCGTTAGTCAGGGTCTTTATACTTTCGCGTTCATCGTGTGTCATTATGTCGAAAACTGACGGTTTCTGTTTATGTCGTTTTCTGATTTGTCGATATAAAACCTCAGGTTTACTATTACTATTACCCATTATTTCTCTGAGAATGCTTGAAAAAATATCGACAACAACTAGACCAAGTCGTGCATAATTAGTCATGCCCTGGTTAAATGTATGCACTGGAAATGGATTATCTGAAAAACAATGTTAAAATAAAAGAACTAACTTTAAATATCGTTGGTGTTTGTAAAATTGAAGAACATTTTGGATTTATTAAGGTTATATTACAATAGTGCATATATACATGTATAACGTATCATTATCACTCGGCTCACCTCGGGACTTTCTGGTTCTACGTGAAGGTCACGAAATAATAGGAGGTTTGCCGATTGTTGACAGGATGTCACAAAATTCTAAAATATATAAATTGTATATTAAAGTTCCCTGATCCTAAATCCGTCACCAATAGAACAACAAGTATAACTATTCCTGTCGAGATCCAAAGAGGTACACTTAGCAACTGAACATTTCTTACTAAACCACTATAAGATAGCAAGAGTAATGCTTCATACTAAAAGGAATCTCCTTACTTAAAATATAGAATGTTAGGACATGGATGCCCAACTTCCAACTAAAGTAAAATAAGGGCATACCTCTGAAGGCATAAGAGGAATACTCAACACATTCAAACTTGGTCTGTACAGATGGTGTAAAAATCAATTAATATTTTGCTGAGAGAAACTAAAGATAGAGCATGGGAAACAAGATGAACTGTGAGCTAATGCTCACTTATGATACCCCCGCATATATGTTCAATGTGTATAAAAACCAACAAAGTCGGCAAACAGGAAGTAGGACTCTGATGGGTCCAAAAATGCTTCCCACGATATGGGGTACCTATATGAAGCTTGAGACCAACTATCACATTTCTGCCATCAATAGTTGCTGAGAAAAATGTGACGAAAAAATGTGCATATATGTTCAATGTGTATAAAAACCAACTAAGTCGGCAAACAGGAAATAGGAATCTGACGGGTCCAAAAATACTTCCCACAATATGGCGTACCAATATGAAGATTGTCACAAAATATCAGATTTCTGCCATCAATAGTTGCTGAGGAAAATGCGATGAAAAATGAGCATATATGTTCAATGTGTAAAAATATCAACAAAGTCGGCAAACAGGAAGTAGGAATCTGATGGGTCCTAAAATGCTTCCCACAATACGCATACCTATATGAAGCTTGTGACCAAATATCAGATTCCTGTCATCAATAGTTGCTTAGAAAAATGTGCATATATGTTAAATGTGTATAAAAGCCAACTAAGTCGGCAAACAGGAAGTAGGAATCTGACGGATCCAAACAACACTTCCCACGATATGGGGTACCTATAGGAAGCTTGTGACCAAATATCAGATATCTGCCATGAATAGTTGCCGAGAAAAATACGACGAAATATGTGCATATATGTTCAATGTGTATAAAAACCAACTAAGTCGGCAAACAGGAAGTAGGAATATGACGGATCCAAAAACGCTTCCCACAATATGGCATACCTATATGAAGCTTGTGGCCAAATATCAGATTCCTGTCATCAATAGTTGCTTAGAAAAATGCGACGAAAAATGTGCATATATGTTCCATGTGTATAAAAGCCAACTAAGTCGGAAAACAGGAAGTAGGAATCTGACGGATCCAAAAACGCTTCCCACAATACGGCATACCTATATGAAGCTTGTGACCAAATATCAGACTTCTGTCATCAATAGTTGCTTAGAAAAATGCGACGAGAAATGTGCATATATGTTAAATGTGTATAAAAGCCAACTAAGTCGGCAAACAGGAATTAGGAATCTGACGGGTCCAAAAACGCTTCCCACGATATGGGGTACCTGTATGAAGCGTGTGACCAAATATCAGATTTCTGCTATCAAAAGTTGCTGAGAAAAATACGACGAAAAATATCTTGGACGGACGGAAGGACGGAAGGAGCGGGGGGTATAAAAACATTCAAGCCATATTTCAAAGACATTTTTTCATTAGTTTCAAATTATTAGCTTTAAAAGAACTTTTAGTTTTTAAGTAGACACCCGAGAAGTTACAATGAAATGATAGACTTCTTTCTATTGCTCAAAGCCCCTGTGATAAATAACTTTCTATTATTTAGAGAAATAGTGTTTACATATCTAAGACGAGTTTGCAGATACCAAAGGGGTATTCAGATTCCGTATATCGAAGAACAGACAACACAATGGCCAAAAGAAAAAGTACAAAAACCAAACAATGATCTACAAAACATGCACATAACACTAAAAATTGAGTAACTTGAACCCCACTAAAATCCGGGGGTGAACTCAGATGCTCCGGAAGAGTAAGCAGTTCCTGCTCCACTAGTGGCACCTGTCGTGTTAATCTAGTTACAACCCAGGTGGTAAGTAATGAATGAGGAAAGGGTTCCTATATTTCATCACCACCACCTCTACTATCTCATCCATTGTGAACCACGTATATGACAGAACATCGGTTTTTCTTTTTAAGAAATAAGTATCAGAGAAATTTGAAGGTACCCAAGGTGTAATCAGAAGTCGTCAATCGAAGAACAGACAATACTAGCTACGGCCAAAATAAAAAGGACATACAATGGCATACAGAACATTATGTAGAAAACTAAAGATTGGGCAACACGAACCCCTCAAACAACCAGGGGAGCTCAGGTCAGCCCCTGAAGGGTAAGTAATTTTTGGTTCACTAGTGGCAACATTCATGTTACTTTTAAAGGACGACAGAACATCATCTGATATGGAAATCGTGTAGACCAGGGGTATACGAGTGAGTAAGTGATTGTTGTTAAACACTAAAATAACATTTTGTTCTGCTCTATCCTGGCAAGATCATTAGCTACAGTCGATGAAATGATGATGATGATGATGATGTTCACTTTGTACTAGGTCAACGCGCCTAGTTGGGTTTTTATAGTGCTAGTTCACTGCAACAATGGTCCGAGGATAGATATGTCGCTGCACTCGGACAAATTATACTGATATTGAGTCAACCAGTCTTTTCTATTACTTCGTAATGCTACTCGTCTTGCGTAGAATCAGCAAATATCAAGTTGATAGTCCTTGGTTTGACCGAAAGGTACTCCAAAACAAGATCTACCACGATGACCATTACACCACCGATGGACAAATGAACAACACGATCGAACCCAATTAAAACCAGTGTAAGAAACCGGGTGCTTCGTGATTGTCAGAGCTGATCATAGCATGTTGTAATTGACCTTTAATTGTCAGAACTGATCTTAAACGTGTAGAACTGATCGCAATGTGTTGTAATTGACCTTTTATTATCAGAAATGACCATAACATGTTGTAATTGACCATTAATTGTCAGAACTGATCGTAACATGTTAATTGTTATTATTTACCTTTAACTGTAAGAACCGATCGTAACGTGCTATATATATTTGATCTTTATTTTGTAAGAACTGATCTTAATCTTGTTGATTATTTTTCATGATATCAAGTGTTGATTTAACGATTCGAAATTATGTTTCCTTAAGAAATATCATAGAATTCTATTAGTATCAAAATTGGGAAATTCTGTATATAAATACATCATTCAAATATATAAGATTTTAATCCTACCACTTTCGTCACTTTCTTGAGGTATTGTAGATACATCCCCTTCATTTTCATTGTTTGATTTCATAGGTTTCTTTTTGGCACTTTGGTCCTGTTGAAATGTTGTAGGTCCCACCCCTGATGTTCCACTGACTGGCTCGACTTGGGCAGACTGTTGAGCTGAAATATAGATACAGTGAAACCTGTCTAATCCAAAGCCTGAGTAAACCGAAAACCTGCCTAAACCAGACAGACTTTATAGTCCCATGTACTAGATGTCTATGTAATTTGAACCTGTGTAAACCAAACACCTGTCTAAACTGAACAAATTGTCCAGTCCCAAAGGGGTTCGGTTTAGACAGGTTTTACTGTAGTAAAATATGAAAACTGGAATATCATATATACATAAGTGAATGTGTTTCCAGTACACACACAGTTGACATACATACAAACATTTAGTAATAAAATAATCAATAATGCATACCTCCAAATCAATGGGCTTATTTTTTGGAGAGATTTAACTCTTCGAAAAACCTGAAATAGCTTTTCATTAAAGAAAAGGCTAATATTGGCGAATATTGAACTAAGCATTTTATTGCTATAGCAACCAAATAGTTACAAATGAAATAAACATAGATTAGCTCTGATGATGAAGAGCTATATACATACATACAAAAGGAAACACAATTTTGGACTTATTTGTACTACTTTTTCAATCAAGTCATTTTTAAGTGTTGCCCCAAGACATTTTTTAGATGTGGACAACAACATCTGCATTTGTATGGAGCAATATGGACTGAAGTCATATCTGTCAAATTAAATATTGATTGATTGATTGAATGGTGCTTAACACAAACTTTATCATTATTTCATCTATATCGTGTCAAGAACAAATTTTATATAAAAAAAAGAACAATTTAATGGTAAATATAACTCGAATAATATTTCTTACTAGACCAGGGACTAAACTCATTTCAATAAAATGAAAAACAAAGAATACCACACTGTCAGACCAGTTCAAATGTCAATAGAAAAACAAAGAATAACACACTGTCAGAACAGTTCAAAGGTCAATAGAAAAACAAAGAATACCACAGTCAGAACAGTTCAAAAGTCAATAGAAAAACAAAGAATAACACGCTGTCAGAACAGTTCAAATGTCAATTGAAAAACAAAGAATACCACACTGTCAGAACAGTTCAAAGGTCAATAGAAAAACAAAGAATACCACAGTCAGAACAGTTCAAAAGTCAATAGAAAAACAAAGAATAACACACTGTCAGAACAGTTCAAAGTTCAATAGAAAAACAAAGAATACCACACTGTCATAACTGTTCAAAAGTCAATAGAAAAACAAAGAATACCACACTGTCATAACTGTTCAAAAGTCAATAGAAAAACA
>MJUT01036419.1:0-11857 GCA_002080005.1 Gigantidas platifrons | reverse complement strand
GAACAAGTAACTTTTAGATGAGATGATGATGATATCTGTTTTGTACTAGACCAACACACTGAGTTTGATTTTTATTGTACTAACTCACTAAAACAACAGTCCGCAGGAAGCTACAGAAATGTTGCACCACTCTAAGACATATTAACCTGAATATAAGTCAACATGTCTTTATTTCTGAATGCTGCATGCTTAGTGAAGAAGCAGCAAATACACATTTTATTGGTAAATTGGGTTGATCTGACAAGATCTACGACAAAGAAGTCAAGCACGCTTAAACCATGACATCACAGAAGCAGAAAATTAAACTATGGTAAACTAAGGATCCATAACTATTGCAAACAAACTTTATCACAAAAACTTAACATTTGTATATGTAAAGGGGCCGTCTTAGTAGATTCTTACACAAGATGAAGTCCATATTTCCAATCAGCTATATCTTCCTGTATGAGTGACGTGCCGTCGTTATCGTATGGTAAATTAGATTCATAACTACAAATGTACCTATGCAATCAGTGTTTATCACCACTAACATTGTGAGTTCAAATCTCGCTCTGGCGAGGTGTACTCGATACAATATTATATGATAATGTTTGTCAGTGGCTTGTAATGCATTGTAATTAACCTTTAATTGTCAGAACTGATCGTAAAGTGGTATACTTGACCTTTAATTATCAGAGCTGATCGCACCATGTTGTAATTGACCTTTAATTATCAGAACTGATCGTAACGTGTTGTAATTGATTTTTAACTGTCAGAACTAATCGTAAGTGCTATAATTGACTTTTAATTGTCAGAACTGATCGTAACGTGTTGTAATTGACCCTTAATTATCAGAACTGATCGCAACGTGTTATAATTGACCTTTAATTGTCAGAACTGATCATAACATGTTGTAATTGACCTTTAATTATCAGAACTGATCGTAACCTGTTGTAATTGACCTTTAATAGTCAGAACTGATCGCAACATGTTGTAATTAACCTTTAATTGTCAGAACTGATCGCAATATGTTGTAATTCACCTTTATTTGTCAGAACTGTTCATAGCATGCTGTAATTGACCTTTAGACCAAAAAAAAATATGGCCTTAATTATCAGAACTGATCATAACATGTTGTAATTGACCTTTAATTGTCAGAATTGATCATAACGTGCTGTAATTAACCATTACTCATCAGAACTGTGCGCAACTTGTTGCAATTGACCGTTAATTATCAGAACTGATCACAACATGTTGTAATTGACCTTTAATTGTCAGAACTGATCATAAAGTGTTGTAATAGACCTTTTAATTATCAGAACTGTTCGCAACATGTTGTAATACTAATTGACCTTTAATTGTCAGAACTGATCGTAACATGTTGTAATTTACCTTTAATTGTCAGAAATGATCGCAACATGTTGTAATTGACCATTAATTATCAGAACTTATCTTAAACATGTAGAACTGATCACAACATGTTGTAATTGACCTTTAATTATCAGAAATGACCATAGCATGTTGTAATTGACCATTAATTGTCAGAACTGATCGCAACGTGTTGGAATTTACCTTTAATTGTCAGAACTGATCACAACATGTTGTAATTGACCTTTAATTGTCAGAACTGATCACGAATTGTTGTTATTGACCTTTAATTATCAGAACTGATCATAACGTGTTGTTAATGACCTTTAATTATCAGATCTGATCGCAATGTGTTCTAATTGACCATTAATTGTCAGAACTGATCGTAACATGTTATTATTGACCTTTAACTGTAAGAACTGATCGTAATGTGCTATATATATTTGATCTTTATTTTGTAAGAACTGATCTTAATCTTATCGATTATTTTTCATGGTATCAAGTGTTGATTTAACGATTCAAAATTATGTTTCCTTAACAAATATCATAAAATTCTATTAGTATCAAAATTGGAAATTTCGGTATATAAATACAGTCAAACTTGCCTTAACGGTCACTTGAAATAAACGTTCACCTCTCTTTTCCGGTCACTGCCAGGTCCCCCCGTGGATTTTTATGTAATAAATTAATTTAAATTAACGGTCACTTCCCTTACGTGGCCAACGGCCAGAAAAATATGTCCCAATAATGTTAAAATACCTATTTTAACGGTCACAAATATTTTTTTTGTCGCTTGCGGATAGCATTCGTGATTAACACAGTATTGATTTTTGCTACACGTGGAACTCCCGCGCTGAGGAAAAACGCAGAGAGATACGAATATTCTCCGTTATTGATCTGTTTGACACCTTTACAGGTAAATAATTCAGGTGTTGATGATTATACAACAATTATCCTCTGATTGACAGTTAATTGGGGATAAGGAAGTGTGTTTGTGGCACACGCTTAGATGATTGAAAGTGTGATAGCGACAACTAAAATAGTTATAAACCGTTGTGCAAACACTAGTCGGAGGACAACCTTTGATGTCGAGGAAAACTTCTTATTTCGATCAAACAATGAATTCATCTCGGATTGAGGTGTTATGGCTTGTTTGGGACCAAACCCGATGGAAGTATTATTTAAGGACTAAGTTCCAGGATGGAATTAATAAACCATAAAAATAACAGATCTAATCTGTGACTTTTTAAAAATTAAGTGTAAATTCTGTGACATCGTACATCATACATGTGATGAATAGTGACTTTATGCTCTATGACTTTATTGTTCAGAACATTTTGTCTTCTTTGTTATTGCTTTGTTATAACCTTATGATTATGAATAAATTATCAATACAGTTTGTATCCTTCATTCATCATATGAAACACTACTTAAAGAAACAACATGAGTGGGAAAAGTTCTCGAGATGTTGCACAGATAATGGGCGTTGGAAGAACGCAAATCCAACAGATTATTAAAAATATTTTCTATAAGTCATATTAAAGTCTTGAATTTATTGATTCACCAATCAAGGGCCCACAGGGGGCATATACAATATTATATATACACAGATGTACGTATATATGCAAAGCCACCTGATGAGTACCCTTGGCAGGGACGAAACAGTTTTAATTCCGGAATATTTGTAATACTTAAAAAAATGTGAACCTTGAATTACAGGCCACCTTTATTAAGTAGCCAGTTTTTGCTGGCCCTTAAGTGGCTGCTTAAATCAAGTTTGACTGTACATCATTGAAATATATAAGATTTTAACCGTACCACTTTCATTACTTTCTTGAGGTTTTGTAGATACATCTCCTTCATTTTCATTGATTGATTTCATAGGTTTCTTTTTGGCACTTTGGTCCTGTTGAAATGTAGTGGGTCCCACCCCTGATGTTCCACTGACTGGCTCGACTTGGGCAGACTGTTGAGCTGAAATATAGATAGTAAAGTATGAAAACTGGAATACCATATATGTAAACATAAGTGAATGTTTTATGCTTTGTTGTTTGCAGTGCAATGAAAACTAAACCCGAAAAAAAAGTCTCTTGAAATGTATCATAATGAAAAACAAGGCTGCCTTTAATTTGATCTAATGAATATTGACATGACAATGTAAATTTCTTGCAAAAAAAAAACAAAAAAATTAGCAGGAGAACTTTGTTTCAGAAAAATTATCTCAGGAAATAATAAGAAATTCCCTCATGGAAGATCATTATGATGGCTAGAACAAGTAACTTTTAGATGAGATGATGATGATATCTGTTTTGTACTAGACCAACACACTGAGTTTGATTTTTATTGTACTAACTCACTGAAACAACAGTCCACAGGAAGCTACAGAAATGTTGCACCACTCTAAGACATATTAACCTGAATATAAGTCAACATGTCTTTATTTCTGAATGCTGCATGCTTAGTGAAGAAGCAGCAAATACACATTTTATTGGTAAATTGGGTTGATCTGACAAGATCTACGACAACGAAGTCAAGCACGCTTAAACCATGACATCACAGAAGCAGAAAATTAAACTATGGTAAACTAAGGATCCATAACTATTGCAAACAAACTTTAATCACAAAAACTTAACATTTGTATATATGTAAAGGGGCCGTCTTAGTAGATTCTTACACAAGATGAAGTCCATATTTCCAATCAGCTATATCTTCCTGTATGAGTGACGTGCCGTCGTTATCGTATGGTAAATTAGATTCATAACTACAAATGTACCTATGCAATCAGTGTTTATCACCACTAGCATTGTGAGTTCAAATCTCGCTCTGGCGAGGTGTACTCGATACAATATTATATGATAATGTTTGTCAGTGGCTTGTAATGCATTGTAATTAACCTTTAATTGTCAGAACTCATCGGAACGTGTTGTAATTGACCTTTAATTATCAGAACTGTTCGCAACATGTTGTAATTGACATTTAAATGTCAGAACTGATCACAACATGTTGTAATTTACTTTTAATTATCAGAACTGATCCTAACGTGTTGTAATTGACCCTTAATTATCAGAACTGATCGCAACGTGTTATAATTGACCTTTAATTGTCAGAACTGATCGTAACATGTTGTAATTGACCTTTAATTGTCAGAACTGATCGCAGCATGTTGTAATTGACTTTAATTGTAATTAACCTTTAATTGTCAGAACTGATCGTAAAGTGGTATACTTGACCTTTAATTATCAGAGCTGATCGCAACATATTGTAATTGACCTTTAATTATCAGAACTGATTGCAAAGTGACATAATTGACCTTTAATTATCAGAACTGATCAAAACATGTTGTAATTGACCTTTAGTTATCAGAACTCATCGGAACGTGTTGTAATTGACCTTTAATTATCAGAACTGTTCGCAACATGTTGTAATTGACATTTAAATGTCAGAACTGATCACAACATGTTGTAATTTACTTTTAATTATCAGAACTGATCCTAACGTGTTGTAATTGACCCTTAATTATCAGAACTGATCGCAACGTGTTATAATTGACCTTTAATTGTCAGAACTGATCGCAACATGTTGTAATTCACCTTTAATTGTCAGAACTGTTCGTAGCATGTTGTAATTGACCTTTAGACCAAAAAAAAATATGTGTGTTTAGGGTTTCCCTACTTACCCTATTTTTTTTCTCTCAAAAATGCCTACCCTAACATTTTTATGGTCATTTTGGCTTAAGCACCGTTAAGCTTTTGATTTCTTCCCCATTAACTTAATGTTAAAAATATTTGGAAAACAAAAATTCCCTACCTACCTACCCTATTTTGTTTAGGGATGAAACCCTAAACACATATTTTTTTTTGGCCTTAATTATCAGAACTGATCGTAACGTGTTGTAATTGACCTTTAATTGTCAGAATTGATCATAACGTGCTGTAATTAACCATTACTCATCAGAACTGTGCGCAACTTGTTGCAATTGACCGTTAATTATCAGAACTGATCACAACATGTAATTGACCTTTAATTGTCAGAACTGATCATAAAGTGTTGTAATAGACCTTTTAATAATCAGAACTGTTCGCAACATGTTGTAATACTAATTGACCTTTAATTGTCAGAACTGATCGTAACATGTTGTAATTGACCTTTAATTGTCAGAAATGATCGCAACATGTTGTAATTGACCATTAATTATCAGAACTGATCTTAAACATGTAGAACTGATCGCAACATGTTGTAATTGACCTTTAATTATCAGAAATGACCATAGCATGTTGTAATTGACCATTAATTGTCAGAACTGATCGCAACATGTTGGAATTTACCTTTAATTGTCAGAACTGATCACAACATGTTGTAATTGACCTTTAATTGTCAGAACTGATCACGAATTGTTGTTATTGACCTTTAATTATCAGAACTGATCATAACGTGTTGTTAATGACCTTTAATTATCAGATCTGATCGCAATGTGTTCTAATTTACCATTAATTGTCAGAACTGATCGTAACATGTTATTATTAACCTTTAACTGTAAGAACTGATCGTAATGTGCTATATATATTTGATCTTTATTTTGAAAGAACTGATCTTAATCTTATCGATTATTTTTCATGGTATCAAGTGTTGATTTAACGATTCAAAATTATGTTTCCTTAACAAATATCATAGAATTCTATTAGTATCAAAATTGGAAATTTCGGTATATAAATACAGTCAAACTTGCCCTAACGGTCACTTGAAATAAACGTTCACTGCCAGGTCCCCCCGTGGATTTTTATGTAATAAATTAACTTAAATTAACGGTCACTTCGCTTACGCGGCCAACGGCCAGAAAAATATGTCCCAATAATGTTAAAATACCTATTTTAATGGTCAAAAATATTTTTTTTGTCGCTTGCGGATAGCATTCGTGCTTAACACAGTATTGATTTTTGCTACACGTGGAACTCCCGCGCTGAGGAAAAACACCGAGAGATACGAATATTCTCCGGTTATTGATCTGTTTGACACCTTTACAGGTAAATAATTAAGGTGTTGATGATTATACAACAATTATCCTCTGATTGACAGTTAATTGGGGATAAGGAAGTGTGTTTGT
This sequence comes from Gigantidas platifrons, assembly GCA_002080005.1. NCBI lineage: Eukaryota > Metazoa > Mollusca > Bivalvia > Mytilida > Modiolidae > Gigantidas > Gigantidas platifrons. The sequence continues at coordinate 5,409 of MJUT01036419.1, read as the reverse complement.
GGCACACGCTTAGATGATTGAAAGTGTGATAGCGGCAACTAAAATAGCTATAAACCGTTGTGCAAACACTAGTCGGAGGACAACCTTTGATGTCGAGGAAAACTTCTTATTTCGATCAAACAATGAATTCATCTCGGATTGAGGTGTTATGGCTTGTTTGGGACCAAACCCGATGGAAGTATTATTTAAGGACTAAGTTCCAGGATGGAATTAATAAACCATAAAAATTATAGATCTAATCTGTGACTTTTTAAAAATTAAGTGTAAATTCTGTGACATCGTACATCATACATGTGATGAATAGTGACTTTATGCTCTATGACTTTATTGTTCAGAACATTTTGTCTTCTTTGTTATTGCTTTGTTATAACCTTATGATTATGAATAAATTATAAATACAGTTTGTATCCTTCATTCATCATATGAAACACTACTTAAAGAAACAACATGAGTGGGAAAAGTTCTCGAGATGTTGTGCAGATAATGGGCATTGGAAGAACGCAAATCCAACAGATTATTAAAAATATTTTCTATAAGTCATATTAAAGTCTTGAATTTATTGATTCACCAATCAAGGGCCCACAGGGGGCATATACAATATTATATATACACAGATGTACGTATATATGCAAAGCCACCTGGTGAGTACCCTTGGCAGGGACGAAACAGTTTTAATTCCGGAATATTTGTAATACTTAAAAAAATGTGAGCCTTGAATTACAGGCCACCTTTATTAAGTAGCCAGTTTTTGCTGGCCCTTAAGTGGCTGCTTAAATCAAGTTTGACTGTACATCATTGAAATATATAAGATTTTAACCGTACCACTTTCATCACTTTCTTGAGGTCTTGTAGATACATCTCCTTCATTTTCATTGTTTGATTTCATAGGTTTCTTTTTGGCACTTTGGTCCTGTTGAAATGTAGTGGGTCCCACCCCTGATGTTCCACTGACTGGCTCGACTTGGGCAGACTGTTGAGCTGAAATATAGATAGTAAAGTATGAAAACTGGAATACCATATATGTAAACATAAGTGAATGTTTTATGCTTTGTTGTTTGCAGTGCAATGAAAACTAAACCCGAAAAAAAAGTCTCTTGAAATGTATCATAATGAAAAACAAGGCTGCCTTTAATTTGATCTAATGAATATTGACATGACAATGTAAATTTCTTGCAAAAAAAAACAAAAAAATTAGCAGGACTTTGTTTCAGAACAAATTATCTCAGGAAATAATAAGAAATTCCCTCATGGAAGATTATTATGGCTGGAACAAGTAACTTTTAGATGAGATGATGATGATATCTGTTTTGTACTAGACCAACACACTGAGTTTGATTTTTATTGTACTAACTCACTGAAACAACAGTCCGCAGGAAGCTACAGAAATGTTGCACCACTCTAAGACATATTAACCTGAATATAAGTCAACATGTCTTTATTTCTGAATGCTGCATGCTTAGTGAAGAAGCAGCAAATACACATTTTATTGGTAAATTGGGTTGATCTGACAAGATCTACGACAACGAAGTGAAGCACGCTTAAACCATGACATCACAGAAGCAGAAAATTAAACTATGGTAAACTAAGGATCCATAACTATTGCAAACAAACTTTAATCACAAAAACTTAACATTTGTATATGTAAAGGGGCCGTCTTAGTAGATTCTTACACAAGATGAAGTCCATATTTCCAATCAGCTATATCTTCCTGTATGAGTGACGTGCCGTCGTTATCGTATGGTAAATTAGATTCATAACTACAAATGTACCTATGCAATCAGTGTTTATCACCACTATCATTGTGAGTTCAAATCTCGCTCTGGCGAGGTGTACTCGATACAATATTATATGATAATGTTTGTCAGTGGCTTGTAATGCATTGTAATTAACCTTTAATTGTCAGAACTGATCGTAAAGTGGTATACTTGACCTTTAATTATCAGAGCTGATCGCAACATGTTGTAATTGACCTTTAATTATCAGAACTGATTGCAAAGTGACATAATTGACCTTTAATTATTAGAACTGATCATAACATGTTGTAATTGACCTTTAGTTATCAGAACTCATCGGAACGTGTTGTAATTGACCTTTAATTATCAGAACTGTTCGCAACATGTTGTAATTGACCTTTAATTGTCAGAACTGATCGCAGCATGTTGTAATTGACTTTAAATTGTCAGAACTAATCGCAACGTGTTGTAATTGACCCTTAATTATCAGAACTGATCGCAACGTGTTATAATTGACCTTTAATTGTCAGAACTGATCGCAACATGTTGTAATTCACCTTTAATTGTCAGAACTGTTCGTAGCATGCTGTAATTGACCTTTAGACCAAAAAAAAATATGTGTGTTTAGGGTTTCCCTACTTACCCTATTTTTTTGCTCTCAAATTTTGCTAGTTGTAAAAAAGTATGTGTTCAGAATCGTATCTGAACTATGACAAATGTGTAAATTTGTTTTCTCGTAAGATCGGTAAAGATCGCATTGACTTCATAAAAAAGGACGGTATAGTTACGTAATTGTCCAAGAAATACAAATATTTACGTCTCTGTCCGAGAAATACGAACAACCATACTGGTTCCCGATTTTTAAAATAACATCTGGTTGTAATTTTTACAGTTCAAGTTATCAGTTGAAATGTAAAAAAGAAGGAAAGTTTCTGATCGCGACGTTCCAAAAATTATGAAATTCTTTCGCCAAGTTTCAGGTAGATTTATAATTGTGATTATAGTGTTAACAGTGATTAAGAGGAAATAATCATGAAAATCGTTGTGTGACAGCTGTTACACTATCGTATGAATGCAGCCTGTCTGCTTGCAAGAATGGCAAGATTACGATTTTCGTTTATTCAACTTTGGCCTATAGCTAGCTAGAGTAAATCAATTATCGTGTTTTTAACAGAAGTGATCTCATAATTATTATTGCTCTGTTTCCAGCTTGATTAACTCTAACTCATCTCTTTTATACAATTTCCACATGAAAAAAAGCAACAACAAAAATCCACAAAAAAATAACAGAACGGGCATATTTCCTTTTCTGGCTTTACAATAATTATTCGGTCACATTACATAATTAAAACAGACACAAGCCAGTCATTAGTTACTATCTTGGTTATAATTATTTGAGATGAAAAAAGTTCAGTACATGCACAGTGATGCAGCATACTGTGTATGTTTTCATATGATATGGCCATTCCCCAGGAAATATTAATGCTTGTTTGTTTACATCAGGTACATATTTCTTTTAAGAAATAAATCATGGAAGCCAGAATGTCCAGGAGTGACTTACTTAATGGTCAAGGATGCCTTTCACAAAGACAGTGAATTGCTTAATTTAATAAAACATTTAAAACCTTAGTCTTATTGTTACATACATGTATTTCAATGAAAATAACATACATTTCATGTCAAATTTGGTTGCTAGTCAGGTCAGTCTGTTTGCTAGTAGATTTTTATTTAACTAGCAAAGTTTTGCTTGTGGTGAAAAAAGTTAATTTCTAGCCCTGAATTGACCTTTAATTGTCAGAACTGATCATAAAGTGTTGTAATAGACCTTTTAATTATCAGAACTGTTCGCAACATGTTGTAATACTAATTGACCTTTAATTGTCAGAACTGGTCGTAACATGTTGTAATTGACCTTTAATTGTCAGAAATGATCGCAACATGTTGTAATTGACCATTAATTATCAGAACTGATCTTAAACATGTAGAACTGATCGCAACATGTTGTAATTGACCTTTAATTATCAGAAATGACCATAGCATGTTGTAATTGATCATTAATTGTCAGAACTGATCGCAACATGTTGTAATTGACCTTTAATTGTCAGAACTGATCACGAATTGTTGTTATTGACCTTTAATTATCAAAACTGATCATAACGTGTTGTTAATGACCTTTAATTATCAGATCTGATCGCAATGTGTTCTAATTGACCATTAATTGTCAGAACTGATCGTAACATGTTATTATTGACCTTTAACTGTAAGAACTGATCATAATGTGCTATATATATTTGATCTTTATTTTGTAAGAACTGATCTTAATCTTATCGATTATTTTTCATGGTATCAAGTGTTGATTTAACGATTCAAAATTATGTTTCCTTAACAAATATCATAGAATTCTATTAGTATCAAAATTGGAAAATTCGGTATATAAATACAGTCAAACTTGCCCTAACGGTCACTTGAAATAAACGTTCACCTCTCTTTTCCGGTCACTGCCAGGTCTCCCCGTGGATTTTTATGTAATAAATTAACTTAAATTAACGGTCACTTCCCTTACGCGGCCAACGGCCAGAAAAATATGTCCCAATAATGTTAAAATACCTAATTTAACGGTCACAAATATTTTTTTTGTCGCTTGTGGATAGCATTCGTGATTAACACAGTATTGATTTTTGCTACACATGGAACTCCCGCGCTGAGGAAAAACCCCGAGAGATGCGAATATTATCCGGTTATTGATCTGTTTGACACCTTTACAGGTAAATAATTAAGGTGTTGATGATTATACAACAATTATCCTCTGATTGACAGTTAATTGGGGATAAGGAAGTGTGTTTGTGGCACACGCTTAGATGATTGAAAGTGTGATAGCGGCAACTAAAATAGTTATAAACCGTTGTGCAAACACTAGTCGGAGGACAACCTTTGATGTCGAGGAAAACTTCTTATTTCGATCAAACAATGAATTCATCTCGGATTGAGGTGTTATGGCTTGTTTGGGACCAAACCCGATGGAAGTATTATTTAAGGACTAAGTTCCAGGATGGAATTAATAAACCATAAAAATAATAGATCTAATCTGTGACTTTTTAAAAATTAAGTGTAAATTCTGTGACATCGTACATCATACATGTGATGAATAGTGACTTTATGCTCTATGACTTTATTGTTCAGAACATTTTGTCTTCTTTGTTATTGCTTTGTTATAACCTTATGATTATGAATAAATTATAAATACAGTTTGTATCCTTCATTCATCATATGAAACACTACTTAAAGAAACAACATGAGTGGGAAAAGTTCTCGAGATGTTGCACAGATAATGGGCGTTGGAAGAACGCAAATCCAACAGATTATTAAAAATATTTTCTATAAGTCATATTAAAGTCTTGAATTTATTGATTCACCAATCAAGGGCCCACAGGGGGCATATACAATATTATATATACACAGATGTACGTATATATGCAAAGCCACCTGATGAGTACCCTTGGCAGGGACGAAACAGTTTTAATTCCGGAATATTGTGTAATGCGGGTAAGGAAGGAACTGAAAGGAAGAGTAAAATTTGTGGATGACGTCACACAAAGGAACATGGAGCTTATCAAAAGACTAGAACGAAGTCAGTGTTTCGACCAGGTGTGGTACTTTAATTGTGGCATTTATGGTA
>MJUT01036409.1:18744-50220 GCA_002080005.1 Gigantidas platifrons | reverse complement strand
AAAAAAAAAAAAAAAAAAAAAAAATGAAATCGGCAAAAATCAGAGCGGCGATTCCGTCGAACAAGACATCAATTTGGTGTGGCCTAAGTATACAACTTTTTTTAATTTTTACTGCTTTTTAAGAAACGGAAGCAATCTTAATTTGTCTTGTGCATAACCAAAATGGCGGATATTCAGGTAAGCTATTTTGACATTCCGTTTCTGGTTCCAGGCCCACTGACACAGCTTTCCCCCCACAATTACCGATCCCCTTACAACGCTTCCCTCCCACTTAGAAATATAAGGAAATTTGACGGGACTTTCAAATCAGTTCGAACCATCCATGGTATTCTACATGATCCGAGTTCGAGGGACCGAGGTTTGACTGTGTTGTTGAAAGTGGCGTTAAACTTCATAATGCCCCTTAAAGGTATACTAAGCATACACCATCTTAAAAATGGATACTTTTTGTAACATGTAAAGTGGATCATATATTAAGTTGTTAGAAAATGACTGGAAAAGTGATCTGCGTTCACTTTTATTTTTCAATATTTTAATACCCAAGTGCAAAGGTTATATGACGGTTATGGTGTTTAACGCCACTTTCAACAATATTTCAGTTATATCGTGGCAGTCAGTTTTATTGGTGGAGGATACCAGAGTACACCATCGACCTGTCGCAAGTCACTGACAAACTTTATCACATATCCAGAAATGATGGGTACTTTGCTCATTTGCATATCTAAGATGGCGACGCCGGGACGTCTGCAATTTTCATATGATCTATATAGAAGCTGGGACTAATAATCCCAGTTAGAAGATAATTTTTATAAATGCATGCATATGTTAATTGCCGGAATTGAAAATGGGACTTTGAATTAAGCCAAATTAAATGAGATAAAAATTAATGACAACCGTGAAATATTCGAGGTTCCTGGAGTGTATGAAAATCCGAGGCGGCCAACCCTTACACTGGCCTTAACAGTCTATGTAAAATGTCTGAAATACATGAAATTGGTTAAGTTCAACACCAAATTTACCAACGAATAATATTTTGTGGTCAATTTGCCGAAATTAATTTGGATTCCTGAACTCTGGATAAATTAGTATTCACAAACCTTATATTTCTAGCTTCTAAACTCAAGATTCCCACATTAAATATATAATGTGATCATTTTTGCAAACACGCAAGTTCAAAAAATGGCTAAATTTGAAAGAGAACAAAACAATTTGTATTTTAGCAGACGAAAAACTTTGCGGAAGTCAACAATAACATGTTAATTATTGAGCCGTTGACGGAAGCAATAAATTTCCGTGTTATTGTAACATTTTATTTTATCCTCCATAATATTCTTTCCGACGGATTATTTTTAATATAAAATATTTTCCTTGGACAATATTTAAATATTAAATTTCTTCCAATGCTATTATATATTTTCCTGATGAGGTGGAAGAAATTTAATATCAAAATATATCCGTGGATAACATTGCACATTATAACTTTTCAACTGGAAAACAATATTGTAGAAGAAATAATCTGATTTTATAAGTTACTAATTTTCACAATTAATTAATTAACATTGCTGCAAATAAATAAGTACTTAATACTAGTGAAATACTTCTTTATTACTGCAGTATTTTTTAAATAAATATATAAATCATTACAGTGTTTTAATAATATCATAAGACTTTTCCTCAGTTTAGGAGTACACAAAATTATATAATATAATATCATATATTTAAACTTACCTTACCTTACCTTTTATAATGAGTTTGAAGATTACTCAATCTGTCATTTAAATTGACAGTGTTCTGGCTATAACATATTTTCCATATTTATATATTTACCTGTAAATTTTATTTATAAAATATTTTCCAGATGGGTCAGGTGATTTATTAATCAGCGTCGGAAATAATATTACATACCTTAGTATAAAATATTATCCGGATTAGCTCATTTGATGGATCGGGTGATTTATCAATGAGCGTCGGAAATAATATTATACAAAATGTAGATGTGTCTCGTGATTTAATCATCAGCGTCGGACATAATATTACATACCTTAGTATCAAATATTATCCGGATTATCTCATTTGATAAACCGAATAATCCAGTCGTTATATTACGCTTCCGCTGGTCGCTAGTGCCGATAGAGGGTGCAGTATTATTCGAGTTACTCATTTGATGGTTCAGGTGATTTATCATTAATCGTCGGAAATAATATTACAGATGCGTCTCATGATTTAATAATCAGCGTCGGAAATAATATTATGTACCTAGCTGTTTATTGTACACTAGGATACTTTTTTATAGCAATGAAAAGTATTTTAAAATAAAATATTTACCGTAACATAAAATTTAATATTAAATTCTTTCCACCGGATAAAATTTCAACCGGAAAAAATTATGTCTTACATTATCAGCAAATATTTGAGAAATCTGAGAAGCAATCCATCCAGCTTGAAAATGCAGTCACGTGATCAAAATCTAATTTAAATGTAATGAATATTTATGAGGAAAAGTACATTAAATTTCTGGATGATATAATGTTGTATCGAGTACACCTCGTCTGAGCATGCTTCGAACTCACAATGGTAGTCTTGATAAACACTGATTACAAAGGTAAATGTATATCCAACTACAATACGATCACGACCTCGACGGCCCCTCAAAGGTTACATAAGAATAACTGTATTGTGTATAATATAGCCTATAGGGATGTGCTATATGACTTAATGCATGCTAACTTTTAGATTTTTTAGATACAAAAGATTTAGCTATGTAATGGTAAGTATGATCGGATTGAATGTGGTAGATTGTGTATTCGATCTGAGGTCAGGTCAGACCAAAGACTATAAAATAGGTATTTACTATTTCGAAGCTAAGTACATAGCATTAAGGGTAAAGATCAAATACTGGTTACATTTTGTATATTTCCGAATGGTTGATTGATTGATTTTTGATGTTTTACGCCACTTTCAACAATATTTCAGCTATATCATGGCGACCAGTTTTAGTGGTGGAGGAAGCCGGAGTACCCGGAAAGAACCACCGACCATGGGCAAGCAACTAGTAAACTTTATCACTTGCGGCTGCGAATTGAGTGCACCCTTTTTTGTAATTTACAAAGCCGGGCGCGAACCCACTCCGCATTGGTGATAGGCTTGTATGAGTTGTTAGATCCAACGACATAACTCATTGAGCCACCAGGGCCCCATGTTTTCGAATGGAGCAACATGTCTATCTGTAGACTGTTGTGTCAATGTGCTAGCACTATAAAAATCTAGCTTAAAGTTTTGGTCTAGTACAACATGGACGTGATTATAAAAACGTAGATATCTAATTTAGTGTGCACGACGCGTTACCATCACATCGAATATAAAGACCGGTTCACACACGACACGTTATTATCACATCGAATATAAAGACCGGTTCACACACGACACGTTACCATCACATCGAATATAAAGACCGGTTCACAAACGACATGTTACCATCACATCGAATATAAAGACTGGTTCACACACGACACGGTACCATCACACGACACGTTACCATCACATCGAATATAAAAACCGGTTCACACACGACACGTTACCATCACATCGAATATAAAGACTGGTTCACACACGACACGGTACCATCACACGACACGTTACCATCACATCGAATATAAAGACCGGTTCACACAACACGTTACCATCACACGACGTGTTACTATCACATCGAATATAAAGACCGGTTCACACACGACAAGTTACCATCACATCGAATATAAAGACCGGTTCACACACGACATGTTACCATCACATCGAATATAAAGACCGGTTCACACACGACACGTTACCATCACATCGAATATAAAGACTGGTTCACACACGACACGTTACCATCACATCGAATATAAAGACCGGTTCACACACGACGCGTTACCATCACATCGAATATAAAGACCGGATCACACACGACGCGTTACCATCACATCGAATATAAAACATTTTTCTGTCTTACATGATTATCTGATGGGAAATAGGTAATTTCAGATACTTTATTCAACAAATAATTACTCATGCACATAATAAATGATTTACATAGGTACGAGTGCTGCTCAAGCTAATCTTTTGACAACTTTTATAAAGTTTTATTGTCCAAATAGTTTACATTTCCATTGTCTAACAGAAAAATAATTAATTATTGTCTAACAGAAAAATAATTAATTACTGTTTTCTTTCTCTGAATTTTGACCTCAAATTATATTTCTGTATTAGAGGAAAATCAAGTAAGCATATTTCATAACAAAATACACATTTGTTATATTGGAATATATAGGTTTTTTTTTCACTTTTGTGTTTGTCTCACAAATTTGAGTCAACTACGTAGCGCAGTACTATAATGCATTGTAAAAATCTTTCCTTTAATCATACCAACTTACCTTGATGTTTGTCACTAAGGCCACATCCCGTTAAGAATATGGCTGCACAAGTACTTTGAAATTCAAGTCAAAGGAACAATTTAACATAATTAGATAAGTCTTACTAGATGCGTATAAATTTTACATGTCCATTTTCACGGTAACGGGCAAAAAAATATAAATATAGCTTTTTAAAAAAAAAACTTTCAACCAATAAAAACAGAATAAAGTTTTGTTTCTATAGTATGGAAAAAAATTCCGGTCCAGTGTATAAAAAGCAAGAATTGATGAATAAAGGGGAAAACTTCCACTACGTAACAGTCCACTACATAACAGTCATTATTGTTATGTTGTTGACCAACGTCGTTACGTAGTTGACAATATAATGCCATATCTTCACCAGATATTAAAAAAAAATGTTTAACTGATGTGATTGATAATAAATACAACATATTTTATTGTGAATTTCGTATATTAGAAAAAATATATACTATTTTTATTCAAATACAGTAGATTTATTCCCCTACGTAACACTGACGTTCCACCACATAACTCTATATCAGCTACGTAACAGCTACGTATCAGCTACGTATCACCAGATATTAAAAACATGTTTAACTGCTGTGATTGATAAATACAACATATTTTATTGTGAATTTCGTAAATTAGAAAAAAACATATACCATTTTTTATTCAAATACAATAGATTTAGACCCCTACGTAACACTGACGTTCCACCACATAACTAGTATCAGCTACGTAACAGCCATATTTTTAATGTATATGTTGTGAAATATTGTTGTAATGTACTTGATTCTTTACGTAAATGTAGGGAGTGTAATGGAAATTATCTTAAAAAACCTTTTTTGGATTTCCCAAAGGTTTTATAATATAAATACAGTTTAGATAAAACACATAGATTTGCATTAACAATTTTAAGTTGCTGGGTGTAAGCATATCTTTTTAACGGATGATAATCATTTGTCAGCAGAAAATGACTCAAATGTATAACAAAACAATATAATTCACTAATTGGCGAGAAAAGATATTAAATGTAATGGGATTTTGTATAGTGTTTATACCAAAATGTGATGTGTTACGTAGGGGACAAAAAGTGAATATGCCTTGAACCCTTTATTCTTAAAAATTTCATTTATTGTTGTCATTAAGATTGCATATTTGTTTTTTCATTTCCACAATGTCTACGGAGTTGATATATTTCAACCAGAGGCTCTCAAGAGCCTGTATCGTTCACCTGGATATAAACAGATCCAATTGGTCCTATGTAAAAACTATGTCCTGCAGTGGTAGTCATCTTGGAATTTCGATCAACATAAAAAACACAAAGTCTGTAAAGGACCTTCCAATGATTGATGCACAGTTTAGGTACCGGTTTAATCAGTGCAATAGCTTCAAAGAAGAACATATTTCTGTATTTTCCACATATGGTCCTGTGTTAATACTATGACCTGTGGTGGCAGCCATCTTGAATTTCGGATCGGCATTAAAAAACCCAAACTTTTTAGAGGACCTTCCAATGATCCTTCCTGGGCAGTTTGGTTTCAATTGTCCATGTGGTTCAAGAGAAAAAGCGTCTTCAAACATTTTTTTCCCATAGGGTCCAAAGTTAAACTAAGTCCTGCCGTAGCCGCCATTTTGAATTTCATATCGGAACAAAAAACCTACAGTTTGTAGAGGACCATCCAATGAACATTCATGTACAGTTTGGCTTTAATTATATTTGTAGTTTCTGAGAAGAAGGCATTTGAACATTTTCCCATAGGGTCCAATGTTAATCTATGTCCTGCGGTGGTGGCCATCTTGAATTTCCGATCGGCATAAAAAACATACACTTTGTAGAGGACCTTCCAATGATCATTTCTGGGTAGTTTGGTTTCAATTGTCCAATTGGTTTCAGAGAAGAAGCGTTTTGAAACATTTTTCCCATAGGGTTCAATGTTAAACTAATTCCTGCCGTAGCCGCCATTTTGAATTTCATATCGGAACAAAAAACCTAAAGTTTGTAGAGGATCATCCAATGAACATTCATATACAGTTTGGCTTTAATCATATTTGTAGTTTCTGAGAAGATGGCATTTGAACATTTTCCCATAGGGTCCAATGTTAATCTTTGTCCTGCGGTAGCGGCTATCTTGGATTTCCGATCGGCATAAAAAACAGAAATTTGGTAAAGGACATTCCAATGATCATTCATTTACAGCTTGGGTTCTGTCAGGTCATTAGTTTCAGAGAAGAAGATCTTTGAAATTTCAGCCAATCAGAGCATATTATTGGCCCTGGCAGCCATGTTGAATATCCGACTGGAACAAAAAACAGAACTTTGTAGAGGATCATCCAAGGAACAGTCCTGCTAAGGTTGGTTCCAATTGGCCATGTGGTTTCGGAGAAGAAGCTTGAAATGTGAAAAGTTTACAGACGACAGACGACGGACGCCAAGTGATGACAATAGTTCACCTGAACCGTTAGGTCCAGGTGAACTAATAAAATTGTGTTATGAATATAATGATTTTTTTTTAAATGTACTGTCTGAAATATGCACATTTTTTAAAAAAAAAACCCAGTACCGCTTACTATTTGTTATTGTAGATTTTTAGTACATGACTGAGTCTTGTTGTTTAACTCTATTTTCTATATTTAACAAACCAATACGTATATGTTATCTGCATGTGAATTGATTGACACCGAAAATATCAGACTGCTGAGCCAGAATATGAAGTTTGTTGGCGAGTGAGTGAAGCGAACGAGCCACAAATTTCATATTCTGTCGAGCAGGCTAATATTTTTCAGTATCAATCATATTCACATTCAGATGACATGCTAATCATTCTTAAATCAAACATAGACACGGATATATGGTCCATCTACACGGTGTATATCCATAACGGAACCTTCGGGATGAAAATCGACGTTACGCGATTCTTGGGGAAAAAGTAACGGATCCTTGGTAGATTTTTGAGTTAAGTTGAAAAACCGGTCTCTTTATTTTTACGATTTAATACGATCAAAGATGTCTAGGAACCGTATATTAAGTGTCACGGAACTCAGCTATTATTACATTTGCTATTTCTACAAGATTTATCGCATCTATTCATACGCAGAAGCGGCATTTATAAAAACGATTGCAGTTTTCACCGCATCAACATATTGAAAAGACGTTTTCATCACATAGTTTGTCTTATATCACCAATTTAACAGTATTCTGTTATTTGATGATTAGCTAGAGTATATCTTGGATGTTCATTTCAATGCCATGACAAATATGAAAACCAATTAAGGTATAATAAAATCAATAATGATGAAAAAATTTCATCTCGGCAAAGCAACGGGTCTTTGTGATTGTGGAACTGCAACCTTCGGGATTGCCAAAGGAAATATTCAAAGCGTTCTTACACTGGTAATTAGGGACCTCGGTGGGGGAGGAGGGATAACAACCATACTTTTTTACGGGGATGTACCACTGAAGGATTGATTGAATGGGGTTTAAAGCCACTTTCAGCAGTATTTTAGCTATATCGTGGCGGTCTGAAGGATTGAAAATTGGCCCATCTTAATATATCCTAAACAGGTATTTTATACACTATATTTGGCTATTTTTCTACTAGAAAAGGAGAAAAATTGCCCCCAAATTGATTTTTAATTGTTTCATAAGCTTACAAAACTTGTTACCCTTTCATATTTGCACACCCCAGTATACCGTACAAAATAGGAAGTTGCCCCCTTCCTTTCCAGGAAGCACCTTATTAAACACTTTTCACTTTTTATATATTTTTTTTTTTTTTTTTTTTTTTTTACATTTCAAGAAGAAAATTCCCAAAAAGAAAGATATAATGAGATGAGATATAAATTTTATTTTTTCTTTCTTTTCGGTAATTTTCTTCTAAAATGTGGAAAAAAACAATGAAAGGGAAAAATGATTTTTTTTCCAAAAAGGGCAGGGGGTATAGGGTTTTGTAGCTACAAGCCTCCTAAAAGTGGTACCATACACTTCAGGTAAAATTTGATCTGCTCGTTTAATTTTTTTTTTTATTTTTTTTTTGGCACTGTAATTAAATATCAAAATTTTAACAAATTCCAACCAACAGACTCAGAGCTATAAATTCACTAGACAAATAGCAGCTTTTCTCTCTGTGGTTTTGATCACCGAGATGCTTGAAATCTGCATACAAACATCATATGATCAAAACGTTCAACTGAATTTAAAGAGTTATTCCCTGTAGTGTATGGTACCCCCTTAATTTAGGTAATTTGACATCAGAAAACAAAAAAATGTCTTTAAATCATAAGAAAATAAAGGCAATCTGACGGAAAATCGTGCTAAAATAAACAAATAATCTTTTAATATTTCTGCTTCTTCTGGTACAAAAATGATCAAAATCCGTTTAGAAATGACTTCACAATAATTGTTTTGAAAAATGTGGTTTTATATGAAATATATAGCTTAAAATCGAGGATGACGAATAATCATTTTCCATGACTGTAGTCTGATGTGAAATACATTATGTATATTATGCATAATTTTTTAATATTGTCATATATATATATTTCATTTGATGTAAAACCATACTGTACTTCACAAACTTGTCATACTGTTACATAATCAGTGTACACAATACATTGTATATGGGACCTAACCATTTATTGTCCCCGGCTCCGCAAAAAGCGGAGCGGGGGATATGGAAATGCCGGGCGTCCGTCCGGATATATTGTAAGCGCTGAAGTTGAGGATGCAACATTCCCCCTCTCCCCCTTCTAAAAACCTTCTTGTAAAATCATGTTTTTTTATTGAAAAAGTACATATTTTGAGAATTACACATTTCTCTGAAACTACCAAAGATAGGAACTTAGTATTTGGTATGGGTGGAGATGCCAATGTGAAGTTGAGGATGCAACATTCCCCCTCCTCCCAGCTCAACCCCACCCCCTACCTGAAGTGAACTTTTTAATGGTTGAGATCCCCACCCTATGCCATATATATTTATGATTAGGGTGAATAGACAAATTAAATGCCCCAAGATTTAGACGGCTGTTGCATCTCGGATGCTTTCTCGATTTTATAAATATATCACATGGATAACATTACACCTCTTTCTATTGCGGCGGGGTACACATGGCTTCGTGTTGCCATTTTGTTTCAGTGGCAATCAAAAGTCATTGTCACGAATGTTTTCTCAGGGGCAATCAAAAGTCATTGCCACGAATATGTTTTCAGTGGCAATCAAGTCATTGCCACGAATGTTTTTCCAGTGGCAGTCAAAAGTCATTGCCACGGATGTTTTTTTAGTGGCAGTCAAAAATCATTGCCAGGAATGTTTTTTTTTGTCCCCCGCCTCCGCAAAAAGCGGAGTGGGGGATATGGAAATGCTGGGCATCCGTCCGTCCGTCCGTCCGGATATATTGTAAGCGCTCTCAGATTTTTATGTGTAGACCAATTGATTTCAAACTTACACACAAGCATTATATTAAGAATCTCTAGCTTAAGTTCGAAACTGGGCAAAATTCGAAGAAAAAAAAATCTTGTAAAATCATGGTTTTTTTTTTCCTTTATAGAAAAGTACATATTTTGAGAATTACACATTTCTCTGAAACTACAAAAGATAGTAGCTTAATATTTGGTATGGGTGGAGATGCCAATGTGAAGTTGAGGATGCAACATTCCCTCCTCTCCCCCCTTCGAAAAAAAATTCTTGTAAAATCATGTTTTTTTACAGAAAAAGTACATATTTTGAGAATTACACATTTCTCTGAAACTACAAAAGATAGGAATTTAATATTTGGGATGGGAGGAGATGCCAATGTGAAGTTGAGGATGCAACATTCCCCATCCCCCCCCCCAGCTCAACCCCACCCCTCTTGGGATTCTGTATAAAAAATGTGACCGAGATCCCCAACCTAAACCATATATATCTATGATTAGGGTGACTAGGCAAATTAAATGCCTTATAGCTAAGGCCCCGGTAGTCATACCCCAGCCTCTACATGAAGTGAACTTTTTAATGGTTGAGATTCCCACTCCTAAACCATATATATTTATGATCAAGGTTACTAGGCAAATTAAATGCCTTTTGGCTCAAGCCCTGGGGGGTCATACACATCCCCCTACATGAAGTGAGCTTTTTAATGGTTGAGATCCCCACCCTATGCCATATATATTTATGATCAGGGTGAATAGACCAATTAAATGCCCCAAGATTTTGACTTGCAACTCAGCTGTTGCATCTCGGATGCTTTCTCGATTTTATTAATATATCACATGGATAACATTACACTCACATTACACCTCTTTCTATTGTGGCGGAGTACACATGGCTACGTGTTGCAATCTTGTTTCAGTGGCAATCAAAAGTCATTGCCACGAATGTTTTCTCAGGGGCAATCTAAAGTCATTGCCACGAATATTTTTTCAGTGGCAATCAAGTCATTGCCACGAATGTTTTTCCAGTGGCAGTCAAAAGTCATTGCCACGAATGGTTTTTTCAGCGGCAATCAAAAGTCATTGCCACGAATATTTTTCGGTAGCAGTCCAAAGTCATTGCCACGAATGTTTTTTCAGTGGCAGTCAAAAGTCATTGCCAGGAATGTTTTATTTGTCCCCAGCCTCTGCAAAAAGCGGAGCGGGGGATATGGAAATGCCGGGCATCCATCAGTCCGGATATATTGTAAGCACTCTCAGATTTTTATCTGTCGACCAATTGATTTCAAACTTACACAAAAGCATTATATTAAGAATCTCTAGCTTAAGTTCGAAACTGGGCAAAATTCGAAAAAAAAAAATCTTGTAAAATCATGATTTTTTTTCTATAGAAAACGTACATATTTTGAGAATTACACATTTCTCTGAAACTACAAAAGATAGAAGCTTAATACGGTATTTGGTATGGGTGGAGATGCCAATGTGAAGTTGAGGATGCAACATCCCCCCTCTCCCCCTTCGAAAAAAAAATTCTTGTAAAATCATGTTTTTTTTTTTATAGAAAAGGTACATATTTTGAGAATTACACATTTCTCTGAAGCTACAAAAGATAGGAACTTAATATTTGGGATGGGTGGAGATGCCAATGTGAAGTTGAGAATGCAACATTCCCCTCGCCCCCAGCTCAACCCCACCCCTCTGGGGATTCTGTATAAAAAAAATGTGACCGAGATCCCCAACCTAAACCATATATATTTATGATCAGGGTGACTAGGCAAATTAAATGCCTTATAGCTAAGATCCCGGGGTCATACCCCAGCCCCTAGCTGAAGTGAACTTTTTAATGGTTGAGATTCCCACTCCTAAACCATATATATTTATGATCAGGGTTACTAGGCAAATTAAATGACTTTTGACTCATTCCCTGGGGGGTCATACACAACCCCCTACCTGAAGTGAGCTTTTTAATGGTTGAGATCCCCACCCTATGCCATATATATTTATGATCAGGGTGAATAGACAAATTAAATGTCCCAAGATTTTGACTTGCAACTCAGCTGATGCATCTCGGATGCTTTCTCGATTTTATAAATATATCGCATGGATAACATTACACTCACATTACACCTCTTTCTATTGCGCCGGGGGACACATGGCTACGTGTTGCAATCTTGTTTCAGTGGCAATCAAAAGTCATTGCCACGAATGTTTTTTCAGGGGCAATCTAAAGTCATTGCCACGAATATTTTTTCAGTGGCAATCAAGTCATTGCCACGAATGTTTTTTCAGCGGCAATCAAAAGTCATTGCCACGAATATTTTTTCGGTAGCAGTCAAAAGTAATTGCCACGAATGGTTTTTTTTTGGCAGTCTAAAGTCATTGTCACGAATGTTTTTTCAGTGGCAGTCAAAAATCATTGCCAGTAAGGTTTTTTTTGTCCCCTGCATCCGCAAAAAGCGGAGCGGGGGATATGGAGATGCCGGGCATCCGTCCGTCCGTCCGGATATATTGTAAGCACTCTCAGATTTTTATTTGTTGACCAATTGATTTCAAACTTACACACAGGCATTATATTTAGAATCTCTAGCTTAAGTTCGAAACTGGGCAAAGTTCGAAAAAAAAAATCTTGTAAAATCATGGTTTTTTTTCTATAGAAAAAGTACATATTTTGAGAATTACACATTTCTCTGAAACTACAAAAGATAGAAGCTTAATATTTGGTATGGGTGGAGATGCCAATGTGAACTTGAGGATGCAACATCCCTCCTTTCCCCCCTTCGAAAAAATTCTTGTAAAATCATGTTGTTTTTTATAGAAAAAGTACATATTTTGAGAATTACACATTTCTCTTGAAACTACAAAAGATAGGAACTTAATATTTGGTATGGGTGGAGATGCCAATGTGAAGTTGACGATGCAACATTCCCCCCTCCCCCAGCTCAGCCCCACCCCTCTGGGGAATCTTTATAACAAAATGTTACCGAGATCCCCACCCAAAACCATATATATTTATGATCAGGGTGACTAGGCAAATTAAATGGCTGATACCTCATGCCATGGGGGTCATACCTTAGCCCCTACCTAAGTGAAATGTTTAATAGTTGAGATCCCCATCCCTAAACCATATATATTTATGATCAGGGCGACTAGGCAAATTAAATGCTTAATAGCTCAGGCCCTGGGGGTCATACCCCAGCCCCTACCTAAGTGAACTTTTTAATGGTTGAGATCTCCACCCCTAAACCATATGATCAGGGTGACTAAGAAAATTAAATGCTTTATAGCTCAGGCCCTGGGGGGTCATACCCCACCCCCTACCTGATGTGAACTTTTTAATGGTTGAGATCCCCACCCCTAAGCCGTATATATTTATGATCAGGG
This sequence comes from Gigantidas platifrons, assembly GCA_002080005.1. Taxonomy (NCBI): domain Eukaryota; kingdom Metazoa; phylum Mollusca; class Bivalvia; order Mytilida; family Modiolidae; genus Gigantidas; species Gigantidas platifrons. Next base: position 37,017 of record MJUT01036409.1, on the reverse strand, counting down.
TGAACAGACAAATTAAATGCCCCAAGATTTTGACTTGCAACTCGGCTGTTGCATCTCGGATGCTTTCTCGATTTTATAAATATATCACATGGATAAGATTACACTCACATTACACCTCTTTCTATTGCGGCGGGGGACACGTGGCTACGTGTTGCAATCTTGTTATGAATGAGTTTGTGCTTATATAGTATTTAGTATTATTGTCGTAAAGGGTCCATTGCCTTCAAGTTCGCGAAGATCGCGGAGCCACATTTCAACACGTTTTCTATAAATCGTAAAGGTGCCGTTATGAACCTTTTCCATTAAAAATCTAACTTAATGAGCTTTAATGGATTATTAACTGAAGACTGGGTTAGGAGTTGGTGCATTTAGGTTTCTTCTTTCAATAATTGTCAAAATTTGAGAGTTAAAAGATGGAAAAAAGCAAATATTCATAAAAAAAATATGTCCGAAATTTCACTTTACTTTGACAGTCATCTCGTTGGAAAGCGAGCGAAACGTATTTTCAGCAGACGTATGTGAATGGTTTTTGGTTTTTGATTGATTCATACATCAGAGAGTTCCGTGAGAGCAAAATATATGATATATTTACCTTCCTTCCTTGCAGCTATCCATTATTATGTGGCTTTCCCACTTGCTGACATCATTTTCATCACAAAGGATCCGTTACTTGTTCCCCAAGAATCGTGTAACGTCGATGTTCATCTCGAAGGTTCCGTTATGGATATACACCGTGATCTATAGTTTACGATATTTGTATTTTATTTGTAAAAATCACAAGATTCAAAATATCTATCTGCACTAACTCCTTAAGGCCGAATACGCTTCAAAAATAGTTTGTAAGTAATTTGCAAACATAACTTTCATTAATTACAGTAAATGATGGATTTTATAACGTAACTTGATGAACATTAAACAAAAAAGCAGAAGTCAAAGACAATGATTTAAAATAATGGAAATCTAAGTGATTCACCCATTTTCATTAAGCTAGCAGTTTTGTTTAAGAAATAATTCTCCCATGTCATGTTTTATGTTCATCTTAACTATTATACTTATCGATATTTTACACCGAGCGATTCTAATAGGGCATTTACAGTAATTTTGTAAATCAATGCGGCCTTATCATGGACGCAAGAATATGGCTGTTCCGATTTCCTCCCCGAATGAAATTTCACATTCTACGATGAATTACAGAAACAGTATTGACTAAATTAAATGAAAATAATGTTAAAACGTTATACAAACTTTTTCGATTCTAGTAAAATAAATATAACTTATATTTTGAATGGAACTTGAAAGTCAATAATAACTAGCGACTGGCACCTCTGCTAGATGTCGCCCCGATGCAACAAAAGAAAAATTCACAAAAGTTGACAACCATTTACATGGTATTTTATACGGGGCTATATAAAGAGACCTGATAATAAATGCTTCAAATATATGCAAATTATATAGTAGGGATGATCAAATCAAGCGTATATTACTGTATATATATATTGGCATTAGATAAAATGAGAAGCACATTTTCTTCATGAAAACCTAATTCGGAGTGGAAATTAAATTAAAAAAATATGATTTAGGTCGTACATGAATACACTAAATTAATGTTTATATTCAACAAATTCCACATCATTCTAACATAAAATAAAAGTTATTTCTATCAATTACCCCCATTGACATAATTTATTTCCCAAAAGTAAATGCAAGTTGACACCAAAGGGAGATAATTCATCAGAAAAAATACATAATCCAACTTCCGATTTGAGCTTCTTCGATTGCTTACACTACAAACTGAGAGCCACCTTTATTTGTAATTAGTCTTAAATGATTTGATTTGATTTTTGGTGTTTAAACGCCACTTTCAGCAATATTTCAGCTGTATCATGGCAACCAGTTTTAGTGGTGGAAGAAGCCGGGGTACCCAGAGAGAACCACCGACCATGTGCAAGCAACTGGTAAACTTTATCACTTGCGGCTGCAAGTTGAGTGCACCCTTTTGTGTAATTTCAGGGATTTTTCAGCCATCTCTCTAGGGCCGAATTTCAGCCCCAGTCACAATGACAATTATCCTGTTTTTATTCCCAATTTGCTGTTATGAATTCCCAAATCGATATCGTGGACGTGTTTATTAAAGTCTATCGTCGTATCCGTTAAGTATTTTGAAAGTTTTTTTCTTGCGGTTGATAGAAACTTTAATTTCGTTCATTAGAGCTTATGTGCCCGACTTAAAATAAAAGTATTTGTATTTGTTTTTCGTAAACAAACAACATTGGTGCCATTTTGGAAAGGGGACGCAATGCGGTACTGTGCTACCGGAAATGTTGACCGAACTTTTTGTCCGAAGCTACGTTCAACAAAACGAACTTTTGATTTTTTTTTTTTCATTTCTGTGGCATAAAATCATATAGTTCTCATATATGCGAAGATTGGCCCGGGGTGTGGAAATATTGATATGTTCTACTTGTCCCTTAGCAAGTTATCTGAAAAAAAGTTACTTGTCCGGACAAAATCCTACTTGTCCTGTTTTTTGTATAAACATTTGATACTTATAAACACATTTGCTAAATTGAACTTGTTTACAGTCTATTACATCATTCCGTAAAGTTTGAAATATAGTTTTAATAAAGTTAACACAAACATCCATGTCTAAGTGATCACTGCCCAAATGAAGACCATTTTAGATTTGGATTTCAGATAGGAATATGCAGTCAGAGAAAAGCCGGTTGTTTTTAGATAAAGAATAAGCTGTGTTGAAAATAATTATCATATCAATGAAGTTCATTTTGATTAACCTTGACAATGGATTTATCAATCAAAACAGTCATGTACTAGTATTTAGTTTTAGTGGTGTCTTCATACTTTGCAGATGACTGGTGGGAAGATAAATATCCATTCTGTCCACGATTTTGCCAATAAACATTAATGACTTCTTGTCAGCAAAATCAGAGTATATTCTGCAGGTATTTCAATATGAGACACTATCATAATCCAGCAGTAAACATAAGAAATCGGCTAGCCACTTGGGTGTTTTCCTCACATTCTGTGTCCTTTTCCGCTACGCAGTCATGTTAAGGTTGTCCATCAATTGAAAAATCCATAAAAAACGTGTTTTTACTATGTGGCTCAATACACGCGAAATGCATTAATTTTACTCATTTAAGCCATAAACCAATACAATTATGTGTGATCTACCCAAAATGCAAGAAAAATAATATCAGGAATCAATCACAGGGGTCGCGTGATCACATTAAAAAGGGAAATTAGCATCGTGACCACTAAAACCGAACAGAACAACGGCATAGCGATGTTCAATACAAGTAATGAAGGAACCGGCGGATTGGGGATATCCTATTCTTCAAGAAAAATGCGTGGCCAAGTGTTGAATTTCATTTAATTAAATGTGTGAATAGATTGAAAGGCCAAATATGCAAGAACTTGTGACCCCCCCTTTTTCCGAGTTCTATGAGATTGTTCTTGCTACGTTCAATCCCTGTACTCTTTGCCATATGAAAATATCGAATTTAATGATAAAGTCTGTTGGCTGTTAACATTTTTCCAAGATCAGTCTTCGGGATGCCGTTGTTCTATTGCATTTTAAACAAATTAATAAACAGATCCCAAAAAACTATTATTTTAAAGCATTTAAAGGACGTAGGTTTTTTTTGTATTATCGATTGCGGACGTGTAAATATTCCGGATAAGTTACGTCACAGTAAAGGTCATGTAATACAATCGTCGTTTTCATTTTCTTAATACATGTTTTATAGATGTGCTTTAAAAACTTCCTTTTTCACAAATTAATTTGTATTGTGTATCTGCTGTAATATCTAAACAACAATGTTACGGTAGCATTTTACATGTGTAGACCCTCTCTACTGCTTTTTGGATAATAACAATAGAAGCAGGGTCGTCTTAACAGCCTCACGGGCCCCCGGGCAAAGCAGTGCACTGGGGCCCATACCTACACATCCACTCATAGGAACTTGTAAAACTGTAAATGTATATAAAATTAAACATATATATATATATATATATTGTATTGGTATTTCCAACAAAGTCAGTGTTTAAACATTAGAAAAACATACAGTACAAAATATGCATAGATAAGCATGAGACCCCTATGCTCGTGGGCTCCCGGGCAACTGCCCAGCGTGCCCATGCGTTAAGACTGCACTGAATACACACCTCTCCTACATCCCTCCAATGTTAATGTTAAAGATTTACAGACCACGCTGGACGCAATGTGATGATAATACCTTACATGACCCTTTGGGTTTGGTCATGGCGAGGTAAGCGTTGATCCATGTACGTTTTGCATAAACATGCACTATATAATGCACACGCTACAAAATAGTCCCAAAACTTGATAACGTAAAATAGTTAAAGCATTTGGTTTTGTAGTTTCTAAGAAAAAAGATTAAATATTAATATGAAAAGTTATGGATAACAGACAACGGACACTAAATGGTAATACTTCACTTAACCGTTTTTGGCCAGTTGAGCTTACACACATGCTTAATTTCAAATAGGTAAACATCATAAAAATATTCAAAAACCAGAAGAAATAAGGTTTGGTAAATAAGAAAGAGTAATGAAGTGAACGATTGTTATTTAACGCCAAATGAGCAATATGACGAATCTGCTATTTCCAAGAACACTGGTAAACGTTACAAAAATACTAATTTTGACAAAGAAGACATTTTGGCAAATCACAAGTCATTCATCTTATCACTGAATATTCCGATAAATGAAAACAAATTGTGAATTATCTACTTTATATTGGATATCAAAAGTTCAGAAGAATCAATATTTAGACAGGTATATTCCCGGTTCTTCTACTTGTTCAACAAAAGAATTATCTATAACAATGACTAAAATTTTGCATGCAGTCTAAAGGAGGACTACTATCATTCTGTGACAAAGTATATTTACGTGGTAACATCAATCAAAAGCACCGCATCGGTGGCGTAATGGTTAGCGTGCTCGCCTCGAGTGCGGTATATCATGGGTTCGAGCCCCAGTTGAGTCAAACCAAGGACTATAAAATTGGTATTTGTTGCTTCTCCGCTAAGCACGCAGCATTACAGATAAAGAGCAAAGATTGGTTGGCTCGGAATCAGAATAATGTGTCCGAATGGAGTGACATGTTTACCCGCGACTTGTTTCAGTGAGCTAGCACTATAAAAATCCTACTCAGCGTGTTGGTCTAGAACAAAGCGGACCTCATCATCATCTCATTGATAATTAACTTGTTCTCGCCATAATATTACTGAAAAATTGCTGCATTGGCATTAAACAACAATCACTCACTCACTCAATCAATCAAAAGTGGATACTGAAAGAAGAGGATAATTTTAATTCTCGAAATTTTCATCTATTGCCAAATAGTTGACTTTTTTACCTTTTACACTTTTATTTCCTCTTTAAAGTAAATTATTCACAACACATTTTACTTTAAAAAAAATGGTGGCAACGTTACAAGAATATAGTATTGGGTCACGAATTAACTTATTTTGTCAAGCACGAAACGAAAGGTAAAAAGTGTTACACATAAACTGAAGTCATCAAAATGTTGGCGTTCCTTATCGATAACATTATATTTGTCGAGTTCGAATGGCACATTTTTCAACAAATCATAGCTAGGCATCACTATGGGAACAAACTATGTCCCTCTCCTCTCCAACTGTTTCTATACTCCTATGAGTCTGAGTTTATACAAAAACCTATCAAAGACAAAGAAAAAAGTACAGAGGCTTAAACCTTTAATCTCACTCCTAGGTGTATTGATGATGTTCTGCCAATTAATAATACATGGACAAACTTTGCTAACTGGTTTCCATTAATAGAGATTTCTCGATAGCTGACGAAAGAACGTACATTGTATCTTCCCGTAACATAACCAAACAATGTTAATTTACGTAAGCGTCATTTGAGGGAGACCTTATTGCAACATTTGTCTTCAATTGTTCATTGAGTGTAAGTGATTAGATATATATTTTTTTCATTTCGGTGTTTAAAACAGTTAAAAATTAATATCACTGGCCAAATAATGGTTTCACAGTGACATTAAAGTTTGCATACAAAATACATATTTTCCTCAAACGATATTTATAGATATACTTCAAGGAGGGGTGCTTTTCAAATCTATTTATATATTTTTTTTATATTTCTGATTTACATTTTCGCACAAATAAATAATTTTTTCCCAGACTTGGAATAAAAAAAATAATTTGACTAAAGAAAATCAAGCAGTATAATACCTATGTAAAACTGGATATTGAATGGAACATTTCCGATTTCATATATATAGAAAAATAAATGATTCCATTCTCCCAAAACATTAGCCCCTTTTAGGCTTATTTATACGTTTTCGGCGACGGTCGCCCGAACTTCGCCCGATCGTCGTGCAAAAATCTTGCGATTTTCGCTTTCTATTGTTTTTATTAAATAAGAGAAATGTTTTAGAAAAATCGACTGTATACTAGTTTAAGGATGTAGACCTGGGATATGGGAGATAACTCTATTTCCAATGTCTTCTCAAATATATGATCATCTGTGTGTTTGAAAATTCTACCTCAATTCCAAGCTTCTTGGTGATAAAGATTGTTTACATTGGATTTGGCCAGTTAAAAAATATGACTCCTTTTCCTTTTACCTTTCTATAGCTGTGCTCCTTGCATTTTAATATCTTATTGTTGTTTATGCCAGTGTCAGGCAGTGTGTTATTATTATGTGCCCACAAAATATCATTGAAATATCTCTTTCCAGAAAAAATGTTCATCGAAATATGTTGTCAAAAATGCTAGAAATGTAACACAATTTGTGTGACAAACTTTTTCTATTGAATTTCAAGGGTTTGTAAAAAAATAAAAAATTAATATATTCATCAGAATCTTAGATATTATGAAACAATAACGCAAATTATACGGTAGTAAAAAATAGAAAGCTATGATTGGGAAAAAAATGTAATACCGCCGTCCCCTTCTCATAAGACAATCAAACGAATACAACTGGAGGACAGAATTTAAAGGAATTTAACAATACAGCTGGGTGGCTGTCTGTGTTTTGCTTTTTTTTTTATTTAATGAATTAATCAAGTATAGTCACCCTCAAACAACTCCTCCCCCTCCCCAGCCGACCTGAAAATAAAAAATAAAAATGCAGTCATTTGGCAATTTGGACATCCACTGGGTCAATTATCAGAATTCAAAAGTTTTTTGTTATTGGTAACTAGTTATTTTTTATCTCACAAACAAAGAAACTAGCAAAAGATGGGTGTGTGGTAACTTTCCTCGACATTTTCATTTTTTTTCTGGGTGCCATGAAAAACATCAATTTAAATATTTTAAAAATCGGACGGTAAAAGTTTGTATAATTTGGTGCAATGATGTCTATATGTCTATTCTTCAGTGTAGCATTTTTTGGTGGAAATTGATTGACAGGAATTTCTTTAATCCGATTTTTAATACCAAGGTGGTCCTCAGGGCATCCCCCCTTTTTTGCAGTTTCCACTGTTTTGCACGTGATTATCTCCAAACAGGATATTCAGATATGCTAGATATTTCATATTTATTCAACAACAACACTCTCAAGTGTATTTAAGCCAAAATATTCCCTTTCAGTCAGAAATAAATGTGCATATCTATTAGAATCTTCCGAAACTAGTATTACCATCTGGCGTCCAGAATACCCCCAAATTGCTATATTTAGGATGTGCTATGGAGAAAACGGCACGGTGAAATTTTTTGAAACTTTGGCAGATAATGTATTTAGACATAACTATTCCATGATGCAAATTTAAAAAAAAAATGATTGATGGGAAAATTTTAGGGTAACCCAGGTCTACACCCTTAACTCCGTCACTTTTTATTGAAGTACCTGAACTAAGCCAGGAGGGGTCATTTATATGTGTGTTAGGGATATCGAATTTACATATTTCTACGATTTTTCTATTGAATACTGGAACTGTTCCGACAGTGTGATATATATATTTTTTTCATTTTATTATAGGTTATGGAAAAAAAACAACTGAGTTGCAATTATCAACATAAAATATGGTTGTGATCCGTCTTCCGTAATTAAAATTGTCAAAATGAAATACAACCGAATTGATATCAAATGGTGACTTGTTTCAACCTCATTTAAAATATACCTTGAAATTCTTTCATGCTTGTATGTCACGTTCACGATCTTGTATTACGTCACGTTCACGATCTTTTAATACATCACGTTCACAATCTTTTATTACAACAATATTTCACTCATGTGTACATTTTGTTCCTGTTCTAGTTAAAAACCTTTATCAAACAGAATCATACAGTTTACATGTAATGCAGTTAGTACGCATTTAAACCCACAGATGGATGCTAAGTGATGGCAATAGCTAATTTTTGTTTTAATACTTGAAAACAATTATTTGTAAAACAATTTATTGTATTATTTCCATAAAAAAAAACTACAGAAAATATTTATATTAGTGTCATAAGTTTGATGAAAATCCAAAAAATATTTTAACAAGCAATCTTCAAACATTATTTGATAAATTTTATTTATATTGTGACACTTGGAAAATGAAAGTAAATGTTGATAAAACAAAGATAGTAGTATTTTCTAAAGAACGACTACCAAGAAATCTTATTTTTAATTATAATGGGACTAATATTGAAATAGTTAAAGATTTCAATTATTTGGGAATTAATTTTTCTCGGACTGGAAGTTTTAAAGTTTGTAAAAATCATCTTTCTGAAAAGTTATTAAAGCTATGTATGAAGTAATAAAAAAGGGGAGGAAGTATAATCTTTCTATCAGCTGTCAACTTGATCTTTTTGATAAATTAATAAAACCCATATTATTGTACGGCTGTGAGATCTGGGGGTCCGGCAATAATGACATTTTGGAAAAAGTACATTTGAAATTTTGCAAAATCATTCTTCACTTAAAAGCTACAACTCCTAACTGTATTATATATGGGGAGCTTGGTTGTTATCCTTTAGATATAGAAATTAAACTTAGAAATATCATATGCTGGGCGAAATTGATTACTGGGAAGGATATTAAACTATCTATTATTTCTTACAAGTTATTATAGTTATCACAAAATAATAATTGTCAGTTTTCATGGCTAAATTATGTAGAAAGTATATTAATGGAATGTGGCCTTTCATATGTATGGTTGAAGCAGTATTTCATAAGTGAACAATGGCTTAAAAACTCCGTTAAAACTTGTCTCCAAGATCAGTTTTACCAAACCTGGCATGCAAATATTGATACCGGATCGAAAACTTTAAATTATCGTCTTTTTAAAAATAATTTTGAATTTGAAAATTATCTTAATATCCTCGACGATAGGGACATATTTACGTTTTTGTCGCTTTAGGCTGAATAACCATAAACTACCTGTTGAATACGGAAGATGGAAAAACATACCTAGGGAACTCAGAATTTTATGCAACATAGCAGATCTTGGAGATGAGTTCCATTATTTATTAAAATGTAATTATTTAAGTGAAAAAAGAAAAATAACTTGTATAGATAAACAATACTTTAAAAATAATAATATTCTAAAATTTGGTATTTCAATGAATCTAGACAAAAAAAATCGAAAATAAAATAACTTTGCACCTTTATAAGATATATCAATGTAAATGTTTGCCATTCTGGCTGAAAAATGTAACTCTCTCTCTCTCTCTCTCTCTCTCGTATTATATGTATGTATTTAATTTGTTATCTGTATACCATTGTGTTTAAAACAAAGGTTACCAGAAATAAAGATATATAATAAAGATATATAACAGAGAAAGTGTGTTTTTAAAGGAATAAATTGGTTAATTTTTAGCAGTTGACATATTTCTGTCACAATATTGTAGTTGCAATGATATGTTTGTAGGATACATTTTTGTATACTAAAATAAGGTTTAGTATATCACAAAAAATAAATCAAATTTCAAATTGAAGCAGGCCATCATAGAAAGATACAAAGAGAGGGAAAGGTCTGTATTAATAATATTGATTAGGAGTATCATATCTTCTAAATTATTCATTTTCAAATAGATATATGAACACCATTTTGATAAAGTAAAACACAATTTTAAAACTTTACCATTATTGATAAACTAAAAAGTCCTTTAAATCCAATTAACATCCTTTATGATGCACTTCATTTTCTAGAATTGAGGACACTGTATACTTATAAAAATTAACATTGTTTGTATGTCTTTTGTATTGTATGTATGTTCGAGTGGTTATGTCGCAATGTGTATAAACATTCACCAATCACTAGCAACCTAACTATAGAAAAATAAGAAAATAAAACAACTCATTTGTCTCGATTATTTTAAGAATCCAAATTAAATTGGATAAATAAGAGTAAAACTGAGGCCACCAAAGCATGTGTTGTCTGCTAACTTAGATTTAGATTTCAGATCCACAAAAAGAAGAACAAAGCAAAAAAAAAAATGAGTGTATTCAATTCATGCACCATTTTGATGCTACCAATTTGCTATCATCTTAAAACCAGATAATTTGTAAAGAACCACTCAATGCACATTCCAGCCAAATTTGCTAAGAAATGCTTCAACTGTTTCAGATAGGAATAATTGTGAAATGTTTTCCCTTTAGGGTCCTATGTTAAATTTGTCCTCATGATCAACTATTATTGTTGACCAGGCTTTTGCCAAATTATGTATAGGTCCAAAGTCAGTTCCTATTGATCTTAAAATTGATACTGGCTCACAAGCTAATATTTTACCAGAGTCTGAGAAAGTGTATGATAAATTAGGATTACTTGATGTACTTCAAATACCAAAACGCTAGCTTTCAGCATATAATGGTAGTCTATTGCGCACACTTGGCGTCTGTCGTCTGTCATGTGAATGTAAACAAACCGCAAAGTCACAAGATATTGCGTTTTATGTTGTCGATACTAAGGGTCCCACTTTTTTAGGATTACAGTCTTGTCTCAACCTTGAGCTGATCAAGATGGAGTACTCAATTGACACCATAGTCCCAGGCATCAGTGATGCCAAGCCCCCTGTTACCAAGCAGGATGCCTCACTTGATCATTATCATAAAGCTGGTTCACACCCGTTGGACAAGTCTTCAGTCTTGAATGAATACCCAGATATATTTAAGGGTATAGGTTTGTTTCCAGGTGAATGTAAAATTCACATCGATCCTGATGTCATTGCCAGTTGTTCACCCCCCTCTTCGTGTCCCCTTTGTACTACGTGAGAAACTCAGGTCAGAGTTAGACCGTATGGGGCTAAATACCCCTAAGTCCAAATATATCCTGGAGCACTTACACTAAAAACTAAACTAAAAGCTGTGTCTTTGAGACACGAGATGCGCTGATCCTTATTCAAACTGACCTAAATGCAAAGCTTAACCAGAGTCGTTCATGCATAAAATGTAGGTCAAATTGACATAATTAACAGTGAACCCTGTAGTACTATCCAAGATCTATCTACTGGCCAGGTATCATTGCTGTACCATGTCTAGTTGTTGAGAAAAAGATCTAAACGCAATAGCAAAAGTGGTTGAAAGCCTTTAAGATCATCGTACCGGAAGAAAATTCGAACTTGACCTGTAACCTATCATAGTAAAACTATATACCAAATATCATATCAATATCTGCAAGCAGGACCAAAAAAAGTGCGGAAAACTAATTATTTACATGAATTTTTCTAAGTCCAAGGGCCATAACTCAGCAAAAAATCAACAGACCAAAACAAAATTCGAACTTGATCTGTAACTTGTCATGGTAAAGCTATATACCAAATATCAAATCAATATCTGCAAGCATGACGAAAAAAATGCGGAAAACTGATCTGCCGGACTGACGGACAGACGGACGGAGTGCAAAACTAAAGTCCCCTTCGACTTCGTCGGTAGGGGACTAAAAATCATTCGACCGGAACAAAATTCAAACTTAAACTGTAACTCATCTAGATATAGTCATACCAAATATCAAATCAATATCTGCAAGCACAACGAAAAAAAAGTGCGAAAAACTGATCTGCGGACTGACGGACGGAGTGCAAACCTAAAGTCCCCTTCGACTTCTTCGGTAGGGGACTAAAAATCATTCGACCAGAACAAAATTCAAAGTTAAACTGTAACTCATCTAGATATAGTCACATACCAAATATCAAGTCAATATATCAAAGGACGTCCAAAAAAAGTCCGGAAAACTTAAAATTTGAAAAAAAAGTATAAGTTCAAGGGCCATAACTCAGCCAAAAATAATTCGACCAAAACGAAATTCGAACTTAAGCGGTAACTCATCTAGATATAGCCACATACTAAATATGAAGTCAATATATCAAAGGACGTAAAAAAAAAGTCCGGAAAACTTAAAATTTGAACAACAAATACAAGTGCAAGAGCCATAACTCAGCTAAAAATTATTCGACCGGAACGAAATTCGATCTTGATCTGTAACTTGTCATGGTTAAGATATATACCAAATATCAAATCATTGTCTGCAAGCATGACGAACAAAAGTGCGGAAAACTGATTTGCCGGACAGCCGGACGGACGGAGTGCAAACCTAAGATCCCCTTCGACTTCGTCAGTAGGGGACTAAAAAGGGGTATAACTCTAGTAAAAATTGTCGAAAAATTGTCATTACATGCAACACCTAGCTTCAATCTGACTTTTCATTCACAAGTTATCATCTGGAAACCAATTCGGGACACACGGACGAAGTATAAAAAGGGATGTAACTCTGGTAAGATTTGTCGAAAAATGATCGCTATCGAAAGTGACCTAGATATTGATGAGATACACTTACATACCAAACCTAGTTTCAATCTGACTATTTGTTCCCAAGTTATCATCTGGAAACCAAATATATAGCAATTTTGAGCTATAAAAAGGGGCACAACTCTAAGTGAAAATTGTCGAAAAATTGTCATTATTGAACTTGACCTAGATATTCATAAGATACACTTACATGCCACACCTAGCTTCAATCTGACTTTTCATCCACAAGTTATCATCTGGAAACCAAGCACACGGACGGACGGACGACACACATTTCTATTGTCTCCTTCGACGAAGCGTCGGGGGACAATAAAATTGGCATTTGTTCCTTCTCCGGTAAGCACGCAGCATTAAGGAGAAAGAGCAAAGACTGGTTGGCTCGGAATCAGAATAATGTATCGGAGTGGAGTGACATACGATAGCACTATAAAAATCCAACTCAGCGTGTTGGTCTAGAACAAAACTGACCTCATCATCAATCTCATTGAAAATTAACTTGTTCTCGCCATGATATATGTAGCTGAAAAAGCGTAGCCATGTGTCCCCCGTCGCAATAGAAAGAGGTGTAATGTGAGTGTAATCTTATCCATGTGATATATTTATAAAATCGAGAAAGCATCCGAGATGCAACAGCCGAGTTGCAAGTCAAAATCGTGGAACATTTAATTTGTCTATTCACCCTGATCATAAATATATATGGCTTAGGGGTTGGGATCTCAACCCTTAAAAAGTTCACTTCAGGTAGGGGGTGGTGTATGACCCCCGGGGCCTTAGCTATAAGGCATTTAATTTGCCTAGTCACCCTGATCATTAATATATATGGTTTAGGGTTTTATTGTTTTATAGCTTTCAGGAACTGCATACTTTCGACAAATTCTCTGAGTTCAGTCATGTTTATGTCTATACAAGTATACTGCAAGGATACATAAAATTGTTTACACTGAATTTTCATGTTTTTCAATATTCAAATACAGGGATAATAATATTAATTCAAAAGTGATATTCCTTTATTAATATAAATGTTAAATCTGCTAGTGGTGTTTTGTTTTGTTCTCAAGCCAGTTCTTGAATTAATTATTATGTACATTACAAATTATTCATCACTATTTCCCATGACTAATTAATCAAAATGTTCCTTGACACAAGATTACTGAGACTACACAGGTGCTAATACAAAAAGGTTTATGGACATCATGCCTAAAAAAGCTATCCATAAACTTGCATAATATCCTAAATCAGCTCCCTCCACATGTGTATTTGATTTGTTGAAAATTGTGTTTTTAGTTTTGACTAGTTTAAGTGGATATCCAAATTAACATTAATGACGGGGACAAAGACTAAATCATAAAGTTTTCTCCAAACGACCGCTAACTTTGAACCCACCACTGATATCAAGGGACCTGGGTGGCTCAATGAGTTAGGTTGTTGGATCTAACAACTCATACAAGTCTATCAACAATACGGCGTGGGTTCGTGCCCAGTTTTGTAAATTACAAAAAGGGTGCACTCGACTCGCAGCCGCAAGTGATAAAGTTTACCAGTTGCTTGCCCAGGGTCGGTGGTTCTCTCCGGGTATTCCGGCTTCCTCCACCACTAAAAACTGGTCGCCATGATATAGCTGAAATATTGCTGAAAGTGGCGTTAAACACAAAAATTCATTCAAATTCATTCTGATGTCAATATTTTTAAAGAGCTCTTATTAAGTTCTGTGCATGTATGTTGGTAAAAATAATACCGAAATTTTCAATAATAATATCACATAATGTTAATTTACATGTAGGACCACTGATCTTTTTCACTTAGTAAGGAAAATTTTGTAATTTCTTGTAATTGGTATGGTGATGTGAATAAAAAAGGTTTATCTAATATTTCAATGGGAGTATAAAAATATTATACTGATTAAAGTATATCGACCCCCTACCCATGGTATATCGACCCTCTTAACCATGGTATATCGACCCCCCTACCCATGGTATATCGACCACCCTACCCATGGTATATCGATCCCCCAACCCATGGTATTTTGACCCCCCTGCTCATGAAATATCGACACCCCTACCTATGGTATATCAAACCCTCTCTTATGGTATTATGAACTCCTCTCTTTTGGTAGAAATGAGGGGGGTTCAAAATACAATGTGGAAAATTGAACCCAGGGTCAAAATATCATATGAAAATTGACTCTGGGGTCAATTTACCATGGGGTTCAAAATACCATATGACACCGGCATAGGCGGGTTATTGTTTTTTTGTTTTTTGTTTTTTTTTCATATTTTTCCCCCTTTTTTAATCAATATCCTTTTTCTATATTCATGCAATTTTATTTAAGATGTCTTCCTACTTAGATTTTATTAATTCTTCTTCAATTAGGATTTAATTTTTTTTCTAACTTTTTTATTTTATTCTATTTATCTCTGATTATTTTCAGTTTAATTGATATTTTCTTGCCTCTAAATTGTTAACTCTTTCTAATTAAAATCACAGATTTACTTACTTTCTTCAAGTCTGAGGTTTTGGTTGATGCTTGATACAATACCAGGTGTTACCTTTCAAGTTTTTATTTCCTGCACAAGACCTATGCTTACATACATTGCAAAGTTTTTTTAACCTTTTATTCCCTAACATCCTATCATATTTTCTATTATATTTGGTTTTCCATATTCACAGTCTATTTCAATTTTATGTGTATTGATCTTAATATTTTTAGGAGCAAATCCAACATGATTATTAGGAAAAGCCGAGAAATTACCTTTTTCTAAACAATGAACTAGATGCTCTCTCATATATCTTTGTTCAAATTTTATATGAGTTCCTCCTATAAATCCAGACTGACAAAATTCAACTGCATTGGCCAAAGAAAATAATCCACAGTCTTGCTTCTGAGTTTCTGGTAATTTAATCAAAAGTTTTTTTTACAATTTTTGCCGTAAATTTGTGCCAATTGGTATTCCAAAGAAGTTTGTAATATTTAAAGCTAAACTGTCTAACACATATATTTCATCATTCGAAAGTTGTATTGACAATACACAATGTTGATTACTATTATGATGTATTTGTACACTAGGTGGATCCTGTGGTAAAAACCCATTGTGGCTTATCCATTTTCCATTTGATCTTACAGGGGCTAGTGTTGTTTCCTGAAAGCCATTTATGTCTGGGAATTGCATTTTTAAAAGATTTTGAACCGAAATAATAACATCAGAGCATAAATATTCTTTATTTAGAATTTCATGTTTATGTTGTATTATACAATAACCAATCCATTGGTGCTGGGAATCATTTTTCTGTTTTTCTATTTCATTATTTTTAACAGTAACATTTCCTATTTTACGTTTTTTCACTGGTAGAGATTTGTTGGAATTAATATCATCTATTTTTCCTCTTACATTTAAAATATCGGGAAGTTCTGTATCAATTTCTTCTTCAACAATTGCACTTAACTCTATTTTTTTTTTTGATTTCGGAGTTGACACGTCATTCATTTTTTGGGGGGTGGGTTTAACACTACCAACTATAGATGGTGTTTTCATTACATTTTGTTTTAAAGGAGTGTGTATAGTAAAGGCCGAATTTGGAGCCGGTTCAAATTCAATTTCATAATCATTAACCCTAGGTTGTTTTCTGCCTGATTTTTTATATATTGTTTTCTTATTATTCTTTCAAAGAGCCCTTAAATTAACTATCCTGTTTTTCTGAATTGTTTCTAAACCTATGCTCATTTTAGCTGCCAAAATATGGTAACATGTTGAAGTAGATACACATTGACAAGTTTCTTTTGGGAATAATATAACACAATATTTTCCTTTTTGACCATTTACAATGAAAGCACCTTGTTGGGGAACTAAAGTTATTAAATTATTATCTCTTTAGTCAGTTAACAGTATTCAAATTATTTCATTTAATCATCATAGCAATCACTTCAATTAATGATGTTGGTTTTGTATTGATCATATCCAATTAAAGAGATTTTTTTAAAAAGACCCATCGGCGTTTTCATCAATGACAAGTCAAGAACCTGTTTGTTGACTGCAAATTTTCAGACGGAAACATGTAAAATTAAACTTTCACAAAACTTTTGGCGTAGTAGCAGTTTAATGACTTAAATTAGGCTAACACTCGGGATTAAAACCATTCGCCACCTGGGCTAACACAATTCAAATTTTGGTCGCACATGTGATTTGTTACTTGCCGTGGGCGACTGGGCGAGTGCTAATTTTCATCCCTGTAAAAAAAGACTAGAATAAAAAAAGTTGGCTCGCTAAGTACTCAGAGTAAATGCCCTTGTATTTTAATCAACGTGTCTTCACTATTCACACTAATATAGAGATTAGTGTGGGAAGTAAAGATACGTTGTCCAATACACAAGTGCCTGTGCCTTAGCAGCCAAAATTAAACTTTCTTAAAGTATTATTTTATAAACACAACGATTCCTTATGTTGATCAAGAGACAAGAGCCTGTTGCTTAGCAGCCAAAAATAAAACTTTTCTAAAGCTTTGTTTTATCAACACAATGAGTCCATACCCCCAATCGATAGCGCGTTGGTACTGACACACCGGTTGTGCGCTTGATATTTGTTCAAACTCGATATGGTCAAAACAAGTTTTACATTCAGCTACATTAAATATATATTATTATATTAATCAATTACGGAGAAGTAACCATGGTTATACATGATATATTTGAAGTACTCAGAATAAGAAAAGTTATTGAATTATTACAATATTTCTTAATTACACTTCATACGTTATTAGTAACTTTGATACAGTAACATGTATGATAAACAAATCTATGAAATATAGACATCTCTGATTGCCAAGTTATTTCATAATTGTTGAATCACAGGCCTTTTACTTCACAATGTACAAAATAAACTTTAATTTTGACTGTTATTATGTTTTTGTACAATAATACCCCAGCAATGCTTTTGAAAAGTGAGTGAGTGATTGTTTTTTAACGCCAACCCAGCAATTTTCCAGCTATATCATGGCGAGAACAAGTTAATTTTCAATGAAATGATGACGAGGTCCGCTTTGTACTAGATCAACAGGCTTAGTTGCATTTTAATAGTGCTATCTCACTGAAGCAACAGAAATCAGATAGACATGTCGCCATACTCTGACACATTATCCTAACTCCGAGCCAACCAGTCTTTGTTCTTTCTCTTTAATGTTGCGTGCTTAGTGGAGAAGCAACAAATATCAATTTCATAGTATTTGATTCGACCATTACACCACCGATGCGGTTGCAATTGTAAATGCGGCATATGATGTAAATAGTGTTTAAATATCACATCAATTACAGTATTTATAAACACAATCTGTGTTTTAAATCAATGAAAACATTAAAGGGTAAAATGACCATGTTCCTTTCTAATTTAAGTTACGCTGGCCATTTGGATGAAAGATGGAGGGAGCTTAAACGGTATATAATTAATTTGGCCTAATGGTTTCCAAGTCGAAGACTAAAATGTGATAAGCTAAGGATGACTGATGATTGAAAAAGGGACACAT
>MJUT01036401.1:48245-61633 GCA_002080005.1 Gigantidas platifrons | reverse complement strand
TATGTCCTAGTGGTAATACTCCTACCTATATCCTAAAGGTGATACCCCTATCCATATCCTAAAGGTGATATTCGTATCTATATTCTAAAGGTGATACTCCTATCTATATTCTAAATGTGATTCTCTTAATTATTCCCTTAAAGAGATAATCCTATCCATATTTTAAAGGTTATACTCATATCTTTATCTTAAAGTTGTTGCGCATATCCAGATCCTCAAGGTGATACACCTATCTATATTCTAATGGTTTTACTTCTATCCATATTCTGAAGGTCATACTCCCACCCATACTCTAAAGGTGATATTCCTATAAAATATTCTAAAAGTGATACCCATGCCCATACCCTAAAAGTGATATTCCTATCTATATCCTAAGGTGATACTCGTTTCTATAGCCTAAAAGTGGTACTCATACCAATATCTTAAAGGTAATACTCCTCTCTACATCTTAAATGTGATATTCTTATTTATATCATAAAGATGATACTGCTATCTATATCCTAAGGGTGATACTCTTATCCATATTCTAAAGGTTATACCCATATCTATATCATAAAGGTGTTGCGCATATCCATATCATAAAGGTGATACTCCTATCCATATTCTAAAGGTTATGCTTATATTCATATCATCAATGTGTTGCACATATCCAAATCCTAATGGTATTACTCCCAAGCAAAACCTAAATTGATACTCATATCTATATCCTAAAGGGGATATTCCTATCTATATCCTAAAGGTGAAACACCAATACTCCTATATATATTCTTAAGGTGATACTCCTATCTATATCCTTAAGGTGATAATTATATCTTTATCCTCAAGGTGATATTCCTATCTATATCCTAAAGGTATTACACATATCCATAAGCTAAAGGTGATACTCCTACACATATCCTATAGGTGATACTCCTATCCATAACCTAACACTGATACTCCTATCTATATCGTAAAGGTGATACTCCTACCTATTACCAAAAAGGGATACTCCTATCTAGATCCTAAAAGTGATAATCATTCCAATATCCTAAAGGTGATATTTCTATGTTTATTCTAAATGTGATACTCCTATCCTTATGCTAACGATGATACTCCTACCCATATCCTAAAGGTGATACTCCAATCTTCATTCTAAAGGTTATACTTCTATCTAGATTCTAAAGGTGATAATCCTATCCATATCCGAAAGGTGATATTCGTATATATATATATATCCTAAAGGTGATACACCTATCTGTATTCTAATGGTTTTACTTCTATCCATATTCTGAAGGTCATACTCCTACCCATACCCTAAAGGTGATATTCCTATCAATATTTTAAAAGTGATACTCATGCCCAAACCCTAAAGGTGATATTTCTATCTATATCCTTAGGTGATACTCCTTTCTATATCCTAAAAGTGGTACCCATACCAATATCTTAAAGGTAATACTCCTCTCTACATCTTAAATGTGATATTTCTATTTATATCATAAAGGTGATACTGCTATCTATATCCTAAGGGTGATACTCTTATCTATACCCTTAAGGTGATACTCCTATCCATATTCTAAAGGTTATGCTTATATTCATATCATCAATGTGTTGCACATATCCATATTCTAAAGGTTATGCTCATATTCATATCATCAATGTGTTGCACATATCCAATTCCTAAAGGTATTACTGCCAAGCAAAACCTAAAGTGATACTCATATCTATATCCTAAAGGTGATATTCCTATTTATATCCTAAAGGTGATAAAGCTATCTATATCCTAAAGGTGATACTCTTATCTATACCCTTCAAGTGATACTCCTATCCATATTCTAAAGGCTATACTTATACCTATATCATAAAGGTGTTGCGCATATCCATATTCTAAAGGTTATGCTTATATTCATATCATCAATGTATTGCACATATCCAATTTCTAAAGGTATTACCCCCAAACAAAACCTAAAGTGATACTCATATCTATATCCTAAAGGTGGCACTGCTACACATAACCTAAAGGTGATATTCTTATATATATCCTAAAGGTGATAAACCAATACTCTTATCTATATCCTAAAGGTGATAAACCAATACTCTTATCTATATCCTTAAGGTGATACTCCTATCTATATCCTTAAGGTAATAATCCTATATTTATCTTCAAGGTGATATTCCTATCTATATCCTAAAGGTATTACACATATCCATAACCTAAAGGTGATACTCCTACACATATCCTAAAGGTGCTACTCCTATCCATAACCTAAACTTGATACTCCTATCTATATCGTAAAGGTGATACTCCTACCTATAATCTAAAGGGGATACTCCTATCTGTATCCTAAAAGTGATAGTCATACCCATATCCTAAAGGTGATATTCCTATATATATCCTAAATGTGATACTCCTATCCATATACCTATCCATATTCTAAAGGTGATACTCCTACCCATTTCCTAAAGGTGATATTCCAATCTTCATAATAAAGGTGATACTCCTATCTAGATCCTAAAGGTAATACTCCTATCTATATCCTTAAGGTCATAATCCTATCTATATCTTTAAGGCGATACCCCTATCCATATCCTAAAGGTGATATTCGTATCTATATTCTAAAGGTGATACTCCTATCTATATTCTAAATGTGATTCTCTTAACTATTCCTTTAAAGAGATACTCCTATCCATATTTTAATGGTTATACTCATATCTTTATCATAAAGTTGTTGCGCATATCCAGATCCTCAAGGTGATACACCTATCTATATTCTAATGGTTTTACTTCTATCCATATTCTGAAGGTCATACTCCCACCCATACTCTAAAGGTGATATCCCTATCAATATTCTAAAAGTGATACTCATGCCCATACCCTAAAGGTGATATTCCTATCTATATCCTAAGGTGATACTCCTATCTATATCCTAAAAGTGGTACTCATACCACTATCTTAAAGGTAATACTCCTCTCTACATCTTAAAGGTGATATTCCTAATTATATCATAAAGGTGATACTGCTATCTATATCCTAAGGGTGATACTCTTATCTATACCCTTAAGGTGATACTCCTATCCATATTCTAAAGGTTATACCCATATCTATATCATAAAGGTGTTGCGCATATCCATATTCTAAAGGTGATACCCCTATCCATATTCTAAAGGTTATGCTTATATTCATATCATCAATGTGTTGCACATATCCAAATCCTAAAGGTATTACTCCCAAGCAAAACCTAAATTGATACTCATATCTATATCCTAAAGGTGATATTCCTATCTATATCCTAAAGGTATTACACATATCCATAAGCTAAAGGTGATACTCCTACACATATCCTATAGGTGCTACTCCTATCCATAACCTAACGTTGATACTCCTATCTATATCGTAAAGGTGATACTCCTACCTATAACCAAAAAGGGATACTCCTATCTATATCCTAAAAGTGATAATCATTCCAATATCCTAAAGGTGATATTCCTATGTTTATCCTAAATGTGATACTCCTATCCGTATGCTAACGGTGATACTCCTACCCATATCCTAAAGGTGATACTCCAATCTTCATCCTAAAGGTGATACTTCTATCTAGATTCTAAAGGTGATAATCCTATCCATATCCGAAAGGTGATATTCGTATATATATCCTAAAGGGGATACTCCTATCTAAATCCTCATCCTGATACTCCTATCTTTATCCCAAAGGTAATACTCCTATCTATATCCTTAAGGGCATAATCATATCTATATCTTTAAGGTGATCCTCCTATCTATATCCTCAAGGTGATAATCCTATCCATATCATAATGGTGATTTTCGTATCTATATCCTAGTGGTAATACTCCTACCCATATCCTAAAGGTGATATTCCAATCTTCATCATAAAGGTGACAATCCTATCTAGATCCTAAAGGTGATAATCTTATCCATATCCAAAAGGTGATACTCGTATATATATCCTAAAGAGGATACTCTTATCTATATTCTCAAGCTGATACATCTATCTTTATCCTAAAGGTAATACTCCTATCTATATCCTTAAGGTCATAATCCTATCTATATCGTTAAGGTGATACCCCTATCCATATCCTAAAGGTGATATTCGTATCTATATTCTAAAGGTTATACTCCTATCTAAATTCTAAATGTGATTATCTTAACTATTCCCTTAAAGAGATACTCCTATCCATATTTTAAAGGTTATACTCATATCTTTATCATAAAGGTGTTGCGCATATCCAGATCCTCAAGGTGATACACCTATCTATAATCTAATGGTTTTACTTCTATCCATATTCTGAAGGTCATACTTCCACCCATACTCTAAAGGTGATATTCCTATCAATATTCTAAAAGTGATACTCATGCCCATACCCTACAGGTGATATTCCTATCTATATCCTAAGGTGATACTCCTATCTATATCCTAAAAGTGGTACTCATACCACTATCTTAAAGGTGATATTCCTATCCATATTCTAAAGGCTATACCAATATCTATATCATAAAGGTGTTGCGCATATCCATATCCTAAAGGTGATACTCCTATCCATATTCTAAAGGTTATGCTTATATTCATATCATCAATGTGTTCCACATATCCAAATCCTAAAGGTATTACTCCCAAGCAAAACCTAATTTGATACTCATATCTATATCCTATAGGTGATATTCCTATCTATATACTAAAGGTGATACACCAATACTCCTATCTATATTCTTAAGGTGATATTCCTATCTATATCCTTAAGGTGATAAATCTATCTTTATCCTCAAGGTGATATTCCTATCTATATCCTAAAGGTATTACACATATCCATAAGCTAAAGGAGATACTCCTACACATATCCTATATATGCTACTCCTATCCATAACCTAACGTTGATACTCCTATCTATATCGTAAAGGTGATACTCCTACCTATAACCAAAAAGGGATACTCCTATCTAGATCCTAAAAGTGATAATCATTCCAATATCCTAAAGGTGATATTCCTATGTTTATCCTAAATGTTATACTCCTATCCTTATGCTAACGGTGATACTCCTACCCATATCTTAAAGGTGATACCCCAATCTTTATCCTAAAGGTGATACTTCTATCTAGATTCTAAAGGTGATAATCCTATCCATATCCGAAAGGTGATATTCGTATATATATCCCAAAGGTAATACTCCTATCTATATCCTTAAGGGCATAATCCTATCTATATATTTAAGGTGATACTCCTATCTATATCCTCAAGGTGATAATCCTATCCATACCATAATGGTGATATTCGTATCTATATCCTAGTGGTAATACTCCTATCCATATCCTAAAGGTGATATTCGTATCTATGTGCTAGTAGTAATATTCCTGTCTTATCATAAATGTAATACACCTTTCCATAAACTAAAGGTGATACTACTACCTATATCCTAAAAGTGATACTCCTATCCATATCCTAAACGTGATATTCGTATCTATATTCTAAAGGTGATACTCCTATCTATATTTTAAAGGTGATTCTCTTAACTAAACCCTTAAAGAGATACTCCTATCCATATTTTAAAGGTTGTACTCAAATCTTTATCATAAAGGTGTTGGGCATATCCAGATCCTATAGGTGATACACCTATCTATATTCTAATGGTTTTACTTCTATCCATATTCTGAAGGTCATACTCCTACCCATACCCTAAAGGTGATATTCCTATCGATATCCTAAGGTGATACTCCTATCTATATCCTAAAAGTGGTACTCATACCAATATCTTAAATGCAATACTCCTCTCTAAGTCCTAAAGGTGATATTCCTATTTATATCATAAAGTTGATACTGCTATCTATATCCTAATGGTGATATTCTTATCTATACCCTTAAGGTGATACTCCTATCCATATTATAAAGGTTATACCCATATCTATATCATTAAGGTCTTGCGGATATCCATATCCTAAAGGTGATACTCCTATCCATATTCTAAAGGTTATGCTTATATTCATATTATCAATGTGTTGCACATATCCAAATCCTAAAGGTATTACTCCCAAACAAAACCTAATGTGATACTCATATTTATATCCTAAAGGTGATATTCCTACCTATATCCTAAAAGTGATACACCAATACTCCTATCTATATTCTTAAGGTGATAATCCTATCTATATCCTTAAGGTGATAATCCTATCTTTATCCTCAAGGTGATATTCCTATCTATATCCTAAAGGTATTACACATATCCATAAACTAAAGGTGATACCCGCACACATATCCTATAGGTGCTACTCCTATCCATAACCTAAAGTTGATACTCCTATCTATATCGAAAAGGTGATACTTCTACCTATAAACAAAAAGGGATTCTCCTATCTATATCCTAAAAGTGATACTCATACCAATATCCTAAATGTGATATTCCTATGTATATCCTAAATGTGATACTCCTATCCATATTCTAAAGGTGATACTCCTATCCATATCTTAAAGGTGATACTCCAATCTTCATCCTAAAGGTGATACTTCTATCTAGATCCTAAAGGTGAAAATCCTATCCATATCCGAAAGGTCATATTCGTATATATATCCTAAAGGGGATACTCTTATCTATATCCTCAACCTGATACTCCTATCTTTATTCCAAAGATAATACTGCTATCTATATCCTTAAGGTCATAATCCTATCAATATTTTTAAGATGATACTCCTATCTATATCCTCAAGGTGATAATCCTATCCATACCATAATGCTGATATTCGTATCTATATCCTATTGGTAATACTCCTATCCATATCCTAAAGGTGATATTCGTATCTATGTTCTAGTGGTAATATTCCTGTTTTATCATAAATATAATATACCTATCCATGAACTAAAGATGATACTACTACCTATGTCATAAAAGTGATACTCCTATCCATATCCTAAAGGTGATATTTGTATCTATATTCTAAAGGTGATACTCCTATCTATGTTCTAAAGGTGATTTTCTTATCTATACCCTTAAAGAGATACTCCTATCCATATTTTAAAGGTTATACTCATATCTTTATCATAAAGTTGTTGCGCATATCCAGATCCTAAAGGTGATACACCTATCTGTATTCTAATGGTTTTACTTCTATCCATATACCAATATCTTAAAGGTAATACTCCTCTCTACTCCTCTCTACATCCTAAAGGTGATATTCCTATTTATATCCTAAAGGTGATAAAGCTATCTATATCCTAAAGGTGATACTCTTATCTATATCCTTCAAGTGATACTCCTATCCATATTATAAAGGCTATACTTATACCGATATCATAAAGGTGTTGCGCATATCCATATTCTAAAGGTCATGCTCATATTCATATCATCAATGTGTTGCACATATCCAATTCCTAAAGGTATTACTGCCAAGCAAAACCTAAAGTGATACTCATATTTATATCCTAAAGGTGATATTCCTATTTATATCCTAAAGGTGATACTGTTATCTATATCATAAAGGTGACACTCTTATCTATGCCCTTAATGTGATACTCCTATCCATATTCTAAGGGTTATACTCATATCTATATCATCAATGTATTGCACATATCCAATTTCTAAAGGTATTACCCCCAAACAAAACATAAAGTGATACTTATATCTATATCCTAAAGGTGGCACTGCTACACATAACCTAAAGGTGATATTCTTATATATATCCTAAAGGTGATAAACTAATACTCTTATCTATATCCTTAAGGTGATACTCCAATCTATATCCTTAAGGTAATAATCCTATATTTATCCTCAAGGAGATATTCCTATCTATATCCTAAAGGTATTACACATATCCATAAGCTAAAGGTGATACTCCTACACATATCCTAAAGGTGCTACTCCTATCCATAACCTAAACTTGATACTCCTATCTATATCGTAAAGGTGATACTCCTACCTATAATCTAAAGGGGATATTCCTATCTGTATCCTAAAAGTGATAGTCATACCCATATCCTAAAGGTGAAATTCCTATATATATCCTAAATGTGATACTCCTATCCATATACCTATCCATATTCTAAAGGTGATACTCCTACCAATATCCTAAAGGTGATATTCCAATCTTCATCATAAAGGTGATAATCCTATCTAGATCCTAAAGGTGATAATCCTATCCATATCCGAAAGGTGATACTCGTATATATATCCTAAAGGGGATACTCCTATCTATATTCTCAAGCTGATACATCTATCTTTATCCTGAAGGTAATACTCATATCTATATCCTTAAGGTAATAATCCTATCTATATCTTTAAGGTGATACTCCTATCTATATCCTCAAGGTGATAATCATATCCATATCATAATGGTGATATTTGTATCTATATCCTAGTGGTAATACTGCTATCCATATCCTAAAGGTGATATTCGTATCTATGTCCTAGTGGTAATACTCCTACCTATATCCTAAAGGTGATACCCCTATCCATATCCTAAAGGTGATATTGGTATCTATATTATAAAGGTGATACTCCTATCTATATTCTAAATGTGATTCTCTTAACTATTCCCTTAAAGAAATACTCCTATCCATATGTTAAAGGTTATACTCATATCTTTATCATAAAGTTGTTGCGCATATCCAGATCCTCAAGGTGATACACCTATCTATATTCTAATGGTTTTACTTCTATCCATATTCTGAAGTTCATACTACCATCCATACACTAAAGATGATATTCCTATCAATATTATAAAAGTGATACTCATGCCCATACCCTAAAGGTGATATTCCTATCTATATCCTAAGGTGATACTCCTATCTATATCCTAAAAGTGGTACTCATACCACTATCTTTAAGGTAATACTCCTCTCTACATCTTAAAGGTGATATTCCTATTTATATCATAAAGGTGATACTGCTATCTATATCCTAAGGGTAATACTCTTATCTATACCCTTAAGGTGATACTCCTATCCATATTCTAAAGGTTATGCTTATATTCATATCATCAATGTGTTGCACATATCCAAATCCTAAAGGTATTACTCCCAAGCAAAACGTAAATTGATACTCATATCTATATCCTAAAGGGGATATTCCTATCTATATCCTAAAGGTGATACACCAATACTCCTATCTATATTCTTAAGGTGATACTCCTATCTATATCCTCAAGGTGATATTCCTATCTATATCCTAAAGGTATTACACATATCCATAAGCTTAAGGTGATACTCCTACAAATATCCTATAGGTGCTACTCCTACCCATAACCTAACGTTGATACTCCTATCTATATCGTAAAGTTGATACTCCTAGCTATAACCAAAAAGGGATACTCCTATCTATATCCTAAAAGTGATAATCATTCCAATATCCTAAAGGTGATATTCCTATGTTTATCCTAAATGTGATACTCCTATCCTTATGCTAACGGTGATACTCCTACCCATATCCTAAAGGTGATACTCCAATCTTCATCCTAAAGGTGATACTTCTATCTAGATTCTAAAGGTGATAATCCTATCCATATCCGAAAGGTGATATTCGTATATATATCCTAAAGGGGATACTCCTATCTATATCTTAAACCTGATACTCCTATCTTTATCCCAAAGGTAATACTCCTATCTATATCCTTAAGGGCATAATCCTATCTATATCTTTAAGGTGATAATCCTATCCATACCATAATGGTGATATTCGTATCTATATCCTAGTGGTAATACTCCTATCCATATCCTAAAGGTGATATTCGTATCTATCTGCTAGTAGCAATATTCCTGTCTTATCATAAATGTAATACACCTATCCATAAACTAAAGGTGATACCACTACCTATATCCTAAAAGTGATACTCCTATCCATATCCTAAAGGTGATATTCGTATGTATATTCTAAAGGTGATACTCCTATCTATGTTCTAAAAGTTATTTTCTTATCTATATCCTTAAAGAGATACTCCTATCCATATTTTAAAGGTTGTACTCATATCTTTATCATAAAGGTGTTGCACATATCCAGATCCTATAGGTGATACACCTATCTATATTCTAATGGTTTTACTTTTATCCATATTCTGAAGGTCATACTCCTACCCATACCCTAAAGGTGATATTCCTATCGATATCCTAAGGTGATACTCCTACCTATATCATAAAAGTGGTACTCATACCAATATCCTAAAGGTGATACTCCTCTCTACATCTTAAAGGTGATATTACTATTTATATCCTAGAGGTGATATTGCTATCTATATCATAAAGGTACTACTCCTATTCTAAAGGATATACTACTACCCTATCATAAAGGTGACACTCCTGTCCATATCATAAAGGTGATACTGCTATCAATATCCTAAAGGTGATGCTCTTATCTATATTATTAAGGTGATACTTCTATCTATATCTTAAAGGTTACAATCATATCCATATCATAAAAGTAGTATTCGTATATTTATCCTAAAGGTGATATTCCTATCTATATCCTACAGGCGAAACACTGATACTCCTATCTATATCCTTAAGGTGATATTTATATCTATATCATAAAGGTGATAATCCTATCCATACCCTAGAGGTGATAATCCTACCAATATCATAAAGTTAATACTGCTATCTATATCCTCAAGGTTATACTCATATCTATATCCTGAATGTGACAATCCTATATATATTCGAAAGGTGATACTCCCATCTTCATCCTAAAGGTGATATTCCTATCTATATACTAAAGGTGATACTCCCATTCATATCCTAATGGTAATATTCCTATCTATGCCCTTAAGGTGATAATCCTATCCATATTTTAAAGGTTAAACACATATTCATATAATAAATTTGTTGCACATATGCAAATGCTAAAGGTATTTCTCCCACCCAAAGCCTAAAGTGATACTCATATCTATATCCTAATGTTGATACTGCTACACATATGCTAAAGGCAATACTCCTACCCATATCCTAAAGTATTACTCCTACTCATCTTCTAAATTTGATACACATATCTATATGATAAAGATGGTACGCTTATCTTTATAGTAAAGGTAATACTTCTACCCATATCATAAGGGTGATACCCCTATCTATATCTTAAAGGTGGTACTCCTATCTATATCCTAAAAGTGATACTCCTATCTATATCCTAAAAGTTATACACTGATACCCCTATCTATATCCTAGAGGTGTCACAATGATACTCCTATCTATATCCTCAAGATGATACTCCTATCTTTATCCTAAAGGTAATACTCCTATATATATATATATCCTTAAGGTCATAATCCTATATATATCTTTAAAGTGATACACCTATCCATAAACTAAATGTGATACTCCTACCTATATCCTAAAGGTGATATTTGTATCTATATTCTAAAGGTGATACTCCTATCTATATACTAAAGGTGATTCTCCTATATATATCCTAAAAGTGGTACTCATACCCATATCCTAAAGGTGATACTCCTCTCTACATCCTCAAGGTGATATTCCTATATTTATCATAAAGGTGATACTCTTATCTATACCCTTAAGGTGATACTCCTATCCATATTCTGAAGGTTATACTCATATCTATATCATAAAGGTGTTGTGCATATCCATATCTTAATGGTAGTACACCTATCCATATCCTAAAGGTGATACTCCTATCCATATTCTAAAGGTTATGTTCATATTCATATCGTAAATGTGTTGCACATATCCAAATCTAAAGGTATTACTCCCAAGCAAAACCTAAAGTGATACTCATATCTATATTCTAAAGATGACACTGCTACACATAACCTAAAGGTAATACTCCTAGGCATAGCCTTAAGTAATAATCATATCCATATTCAAAAGGTTATGCTCCTATTCATATCCTAAAGGTGATACTCCTATCGTTATCCTTACGGTAACACTCCTATCCATATCCTAGAAGATATACTCCTATATATATCATAAAAATGATTCTCAAACCCATATCCTAAAGATGATACTCCTCTCTACATCCTAAAGGTAACAATCCTATCCATATCCGAAATGTGAAATTAGTATCTATATTCGAAAGGTGATGCTCCTATCGATATCCTAATGGTGATATTCCTATGTACATCCTTAAGGTGATACTCCTATCTTTATCCTAAAGGTCATACTCCTATCTATATCCTTAAGGTCAGAATCCTATCTATATCTTTAAGGTGATACCCCTATCTATATCCTCAAGGTGATAATCCTTTCCATATCATAAAGGTAATATTCGTATCTATGTCCTATTGGTAATACCCCTATTTGTATTCTAATGGTGATATTCCTGTCTTATGATAAATATAATACACATATCCATAAACTAAAGGTGATATTCCTACCTATATCCTAAAGGTGATATTATTATCCATATCCTAAAGGTGATATTCGTATCTATATTCTAAAGGTGATACTCCTATCTATATTATAAAGGTGATTCTCTTATCTATACTCTTAAAGAGATACTCCTATTCATATTTTAAAGGTTATATTCATATCTTTATCATAAAGGTGTTGCACATATCCAGACCCTAAAGGTGATACTCCTATCTATATTCTAATGGTTATACTTCTATCCATATTCTGAAGGTCATACTCCTACCCATACCCTAAAGGTGATATTACTATCAATATTCTAAAAGGGATACTCATACCCATACTCTAAAGGTGATATTCCTATCTATATCCTAAAGGTGATACTCCAATCTTCATCCTAAAGGTGATACTTCTATCTAGATTCTAAAGGTGATAATCCTATCCATATCCGTAAGGTGATATTCGTATATATATCCTAAAGGGGATACTCCTATCTATATCCTCAACCTGATACTCCTATCTTTATCCCAAAGGTAATTCTCCTATCTATATCCTTAAGGGCATAATCCTATCTATATCTTTAAGGTGCTACTCCTATCTATATTCTCAAGGTGATAATCCTATCCATACCATAATGGTGATATTCGTATCTATATCCTAGTGGTAATACTCCTATCCATATCCTAAAGGTGATATTCGTATCTATGTGCTAGTAGTAATATTCCTGTCTTATCATAAATGTAATACACCTATCCATAAACTAAAGGTGATACTACTACCTATATCCTAAAAGTGATACTCCTATCTATATCATAAAGGTGATATTCGTATCTATATTCTAAAGGTGATACTCCTATCTATGTTCTTAAAGTGGTTTTCTTATCTATATCCTTAAAGAGATACTCCTATCCATATTTTAAAGGTTGTACTCATATCTTTATCATAAAGGTGTTGCGCATATCCAGATCCTATAGGTGATAATCCTATCTATATTCTAATGGTTTTACTTCTATCCATATTCTGAAGGTCATACTCCTACCCATACCCTAAAGGTGATATTCCTATCAATATTCTAAAAGTGATACTCATGCCCATACCCTAAATGTGATATTCCTATC
>MJUT01036401.1:8061-25416 GCA_002080005.1 Gigantidas platifrons | reverse complement strand
CCCAACCCACTGATCTATCTAAGCACACTGGTGTATCCTAAACCACTTGTCGATCCTAACCCACTGGTCTATCCCAATTTACTGGTCTATCTTAGCCCTCTGATTTATCTTAACCCACTGTTCTGTCCTAATCCACTGGTCAATCCTAACCGATTGATCTAGCCCAACCCACTATTCTATCCTACCCCACTGGTCTATCACAACCACCTGATCTATCCTGACCCATTGGTCTATCCCAACCTACTGGTCTATCTTAACACACTGGTCTATCCTAAACCACTGGTCGATCCTGACACACTGTTCTATCCTATCCTACTCGTCAAACCTAACCCACTGTTCTGCCCTAATCCACTGGTCTATCCCAACATACTGCTCTATCCTAAACCACTGGTAGATCCTAACCCACTGTTCTATCTTATCCTACTGGTCAAACCCCACCCACGGTTCTGTCCGAATTTACTGGTCGATCCTGACCCACAGGTCTATTTCAACCTACTGGTCTATCTTAGCCCACTAGTTAATCCTGATCCACTGGTCTATCCTAACCCATTGGTCTATCCAAACCTACTGGTCTATATTAGCCCACTGGTCTCTCATAACTCACTGGTCAATCCTGACCTACTTTTCTATCCTATGCCAATGGTCAAACCCAACCCACTGCTCTATCCTAAACCACTGGTCGATCCTGACCCACTGTTCTATCCTATCCTACTGGTAAAACCCAACTCCCTGTTCTGCCCTAATCCACTGGTCGATCCTGACCCAATGGTCTATCCCAACCTACTGGTCTATCTTAGCACACCGGTCTATCATAAACCATTGGTCGATCCTAACCCACTGTTCTATCCTATCCTACTGGTCAAACCCAATCCACTGGTCGATCCTGGCCCACAGGTCTATTTCAACCTACTGGTATATCTAAGCCCACTAGTCTATCCTGATCCACTGGTCTATCCTAACCCATTCGTCTATCCAAACCTACTGGTCTATCTTAGCCCACTGGTCTCTCCTAATCCACTGGTCAATCCTGACTTACTGTTCTATCCTATGCCAATGGTCAAACCCAACCCACTGCTCTATTCTAATCCATTGGTCTATCCTAGCCCACTGGTCTATCCTGACCCACTGGTCTATCCTGACCCACTGGTCTATCTTAACCAACTGGGTTATCCTAACCCACCAGTCATACCTAATCCACTGGTCTATCTTCGCTCACTAGTCTATCCTGATCCACTGGTCTAGCCCAACCCATTGTTCTATCCAAACCTACTAGTCTTTTTTAGCCCACTGGTCTCTCCTAGCCCATTGGTCAATCCTGACCCACTGCTCTATCCCAATGGTCTATCCTAACACAGTAGTCATACCCAACCCACTGTTCTGTCCTAATCCATTGCTCGATCATGACCTACTGGTCTATCCTAATCCTCTGCTCTCATCCAACCCATTTGTCTATCCTATCCCACTGGTCTATCTTGACCGAATGGGCTATCCTACCCCACTGGTCTATCCCAACCTACTGATCTATCTTATCCCACTGGTCTATGCTAACACACTTTTCTATCTTGATCCACTGTTCTGTCCTAATCCACTATTCTGCCATAATCGACCGGTCTAACCTACTCCACTGGTCAAACCCAACTACTGTTCTGTCTTAATCCACTGGTCCATCCTGAATCACTGGTCGATCCTGTCCCACTGGTCGATCCCGTCCCACTGGTCGATCCCAACACACTGTTCGAACCCAACCCACTGTTCAGTCCTATTCCACTGGTCTAGACCAACCCACTGATCTATCCTAACCCACTTGTTTATCCTAAATCATTGGTCTATGCTAACCCATTGGTTTATCCTAATCCACTGGTCTATCCTAAATCACTTGTCTATCCTACATAGCTGGTCTATCCTAGAAAATATTCTATCGTAAACCACTGGTCTATCCCAACCCACTGGTCTATCCGAACCTACTGATTTATCTTAGCCCACTGGTATATGCTAACCCACTTTTCTGTCCTGATCCACTGTTGTCCTAATCCACTATTCTGCCAGAATCCACCGGTTTAACCTACCCCACTGGTCAAACCCAACCAACTGTTCTGTCCTAATCCACTGGTCCATCCTGAATCACTGGTCTATCCTAACCAACTTGTCTAGACTACCCACTGGTCTATCCTAACCCACTGATCTATCCTGACCCACTAGTCTAACCCAACCCACTGCTGTCCTAATCCACTGGTCGATCCTGACTCACTGGTCAAGCTCAACCCACGGGTTTATCCAAACCCACTGGTCTATCCTACCCCACTGGTCTGTTAACCCACTGGACAAACCCAACCGCCTGTTCTGTCCCAATCCACTGGTCTAGCCCAACCCACTGATCTATCTAAGCACACTGGTCTATCCTAAACCACTTGTCGATCCTAACCCACTGGTCTATCCCAATTTACTGCTCTATCTTAGCCCTCTGATTTATCTTAACCCACTGGTCGATCCTGACCCACCGTTCTGTCCTAATCCACTGGTCAATCCTAACCGATTGGTCTAGCCCAAGCCACTATTCTATCCTACCCCACTGGTCTATCCCAACCACCTGATCTATCCTGACCCATTGGTTTATCCCAACCTACTGGTCTATCTTAACACACTGGTCGATCCTGACCCACTGTTCTATCCTATCCTACTGGTCAAACCCAACCCTCTGTTCTGCCCTAATCCACTGCTCCATCCTGACCCACTGTTCTATCCCAACCTACTGGTCTATCTTAGCACACTGGTCTATCCTGAACCACTGGTCGATCCTAACCCACTGTTCTATCCTATCCTACTGATAAAGCCCAACCCACTGTTCTGTCCTAGTCCACTGGTGGATCCTGACCCACAGGTCTATCTTAGCCCACTAGTCTATCCTGATCCACTGGTCTATCCTAACCCATTGGTCTATCCAAACCTACTGGTCTATCTTAGCCCACTGGTCTCTCCTAACCCGCTGGTAAATCCTGACCTACTGTTCTATCCTATGCCAATGGTCAAACCCAACCCATTGCTCTATCTTAAACCACTGGTCGATTCTGACCCACTGTTCTATCCTATCCTACTGGTCAAACCCAACCCCCTGTTCTTCACTAATCCACTGGTCGATCCTGACCCACTGGTCTATCCCAACCTACTGGTCTATCTTAGCACACTGGTCTATCCTAAACCATTGGTCGATCCAAACCCACTGTTCTATCCTATCCTACTGGTCAAACCCAATCCACTGGTCGATCCTGACCCACAGGTCTATTTCAACCTACTGGTCTATCTTAGCCCATTAGTCTATCCTGATCCACTGGTCTATCATAACCGATTGGTCTATCCAAACCTACTGGTCTATCTTAGCCCACTGGTCTCTCCTAATCCACTGGTCAATCCTGACCTACTGTTCTATCATAGCCCACTGGTCTATCTTAACCAACTGGTTTATCCTAACCCACTATTCATACCTAATCCACTGTTGTCCTAATCCACTGGTCTATCTTCGCTCACTAGTCTATCCTGATCCACTGGTCTAGCCCAACCCATTGTTCTATCCAAACCTACTAGTCTTTTTTATCCCACTCGTCTCTCCTATCCCATTGATCAATCATAACCCACTGTTCTATCCCAATGGTCTATCCTAACACAGTAGTCATACCCAACCCACTGTTCTGTCCTAATCCACTGCTCGATCATGACCCACTGGTCTATCATAATCCTCTGCTCTCATCCAACCCATTTGTCTATCCTATCCCACTGGTCTATCTTGACCGAATGGGCTATCCTACCCCACTGGTCTATCCCAACCTACTGATCTATCTTAGCCCACTAGTCTATGCTAACACACTTTTCTGTCCTGATCCACTGTGCTGTCCTAATCCACTATTCTGCCATGATCCCCTGGTCTAACCTACTCCACTGGTCAAACCCAACTTCTGTTCTGTCTTAATCCGCTGGTCCATCCTGAATCACTGGACGATCCTGTCCCACTGGTCGATCCCGACACACTGTTCGAACCCAACCCACTGTTCTGTCCTATTCCACTGGTCGATCCTGA
The DNA here is from genome assembly GCA_002080005.1 of Gigantidas platifrons. Classification (NCBI taxonomy): domain Eukaryota; kingdom Metazoa; phylum Mollusca; class Bivalvia; order Mytilida; family Modiolidae; genus Gigantidas; species Gigantidas platifrons. The sequence goes on along the minus strand of MJUT01036401.1, from coordinate 21,347 downwards.
CCCACTGGTCTAGCCCAACCCACTGGTCTATCCTAACCCACTTGTTTAACCTAAATTATGGTCTATCCTAACCCATTGGTTTATCCTAATCCACTGGTCTATCCTAACTCACTTGTCTATCCTACCTAGTTGGTCTATCCTAGAAAATAGTCTATCGTAACCCACTGGTCTATCCCAACCCACTTGTCTATACTGACCCATTGGTCTATCCGAACCTACTGATCTATCTTAGCCCACTGGTCTATGCTAATCCACTTTTCTGTCCTGATCCACTGTTGTCCTAATCCACTATTCTGCCAGAATCCACCGGTTTAACCTACCCCACTGGTCAAACCCAACCAACTGTTCTGTCCTAATCCACTTGTCGATCTTGACTCACTGGTCAAGCCCAACCCACGGTTTATCCTAACCCACTTGTCTCTCCTACCCCACTTGTCTATCGTAACCCACTGGTATATCCTACCCCACTGGTCTGTCAACCAACTGGACAAACCCAACCGCCTGTTCTGTCCCAATCCACTGGTCTAGCCCAACCCACTGATCTATCTAAGCACACTGGTCTATCCTAAACCACTTGTCGATCCTAACCCACTGATCTATCCCAATTTACTGGTTTATCTAAGCCATCTGATTTATCTTAGCCCACTGTTCTGTCCTAATCCACTGGTCAATCCTAACCGATTGGTATAGCCCAAGCCACTATTCTATCCTACCCCACTGGTGTATCCGAACCACCTGATCTATCCTGACCCATTGGTCTATCCCAACCTACTGGTCTATCTTAACACACTGGTCTATCCTAAACCACTGGTCGACCCTGACCCACTGTTCTATCCTATCCTACTGGTCAAACCCAACCCCCTGTTCTGCCCTAATCCACTGGTCGATCCTGACCCACTGGTCTATCCCAACCTACTGGTCTCTCTTAGCACACTGGTCTATCCTAAACCACTGATCGATCCTTACCCACTGTTCTATCCTATCCTACTGGTCAAACCCAACCCACTGTTCTGTCCTATTCCACTGGTCGATCCTGACCCACTGGTCTAGCCCAACCCACTGGTCTATACTAACCCACTTGTTTAACCTAAATTATGGTCTATCCTAACCCATTGGTTTATCCTAATCCACTGGTCTATCCTAACTCACTTGTCTATCCTACCTAGCTGGTCTATCCTAGAAAATAGTCTATCGTAACCCACTGGTCTATCCCAACCCACTTGTCTATACTGGCCCATTGGTCTATTCGAACCTACTGATCTATCTTAGCCCACTGGTCTATGCTAACCCACTTTTCTGTCCTGATCCACTGTTGTCCTAATCCACTATTCTGCCAGAATCCACCGGTTTAACCTACCCCACTGGTCAAACCCAACCAACTGTTCTGTCCTAATCCACTTGTCGATCTTGACTCACTGGTCAAGCCCAACCCACGGTTTATCCTAACCCACTTGTCTCTCCTACCCCACTTGTCTATCCTGACCCACTGGTCTATCCCAACCTACTGGTCTCTCTTAGCACACTGGTCTATCCTAAACCACTGGCGATCCTTACCCACTGTTCTATCCTATCCTACTGGTCAAACCCAACCCACTGTTCTGTCCTAATCCACTGGTCGATCCTGACCCACAGGTCTATTTCAACCTACTGGTCTATCTTAGCCCACTAGTCTATCCTGATCCACTGGTCTATCCTAACCCATTGGGCTATCCAAACCTACTGGTTTATCTTAGCCAACTGGTCTCTCCTAACCCAAAGGTCAATCCTGACCTACTGTTCTATCCTATGCCAATGGTCAAACCTAATCCAATGCTCTATCCTAAACCACTGGTCGATCCTGACCCACTGTTCATTCCTATCCTACTGGTCAAACCCAACCCCCAGTTCTGCCCTAATCCACTGGACGATCCTTGACCCCCTGGTCTATCCCAACCTACTGGTCTATCTTAGCACACTGGTCTATCCTAATCCACTGTTCTATCCTATCCTACTGGTCAAACCTAATCCACTGATCGATCCTGACCCATAGGTCTATTTCAACCTATTGGTCAATCTTAGCCCACTAGTCTATCCTGATCCACTGGTCTATCCTAACCCATTGGTCTATCCAAACCTACTAGTCTATCTTAGCCCACTGGTCTCTCCTAATCCACTGGTCAATCCTGACCTACTGTTCTATCCTATGCCAATGGTCAAACCCAACCCACTGCTCTATCCTAATCCACTGGTCGAGCCCAAACCATTGGTCTATCCTAGCCCACTGGTCTATCCTGACCCATTGGTCTATCTTCACCAACTGGTTTATCCTAACCCACCAGTCGTACCCAATCCACTGTTGTCCTAATCCACTGGTATATCTTCGCTCACTAGTCTATCCTGATCCACTGGTCTAGCCCAACCCATTGTTCTTCCAAACCTACTAGTCTTTTTTAGCCCACTGGTATCTCCTAGCCCATTGGTCAATCCTGACCCACTGTTCTATCCCAATTGTCTATCCTAACACAGTAGTCCTACCCAACCCACTGTCCTGTCCTAATCCGCTCCTCGATCATGTCCCACTGGTCTATCCTAATCCTCTGCTCTCATCCAACCCATTTGTCCATCCTATCAAACTGGTCTATCTTGACCGAATGGGCTATCCTATCCCACTGGTCTATCCCAACCTACTGATCTATCTTAGCCCACTGGTCTATGCTAACACACTTTTCTGTCTTGATCCACTGTTCTGTCCTAATCCACTATTCTGCCATAATCCCCTGGTCTAACCTACTCCACTGGTCAAACCCAACTACTGTTCTGTCTTAATCCACTGGTCCATCTTGAATCACTGGTCGATCCTGTCCCACTGGTCGATCCCGACACACTGTTCGAACCCAACCCACTGTTCTGTCCTATTCCACTGGTCGATCCTGACCCACTGGTCTAGCCCAACCCATTGGTCTATCCTAACCCACTTGTTTATCCTAAGTCATTGATCTATCCAAACCCATTGGTTTATCCTAATCCACTGGTCTATCCTAACTCCCTTGTCTATCCTACCTAGCTGGTCTATCCTAGAAAATAGTATATCGTAACCCACCGGTCTATCCCAACCCACTTGTCTATTCTGACCCATTGGTCTACCCGAAACTGCTGATATATCTTAGCCCACTGGTCTATGCCAACCCACTTTTCTGTCCTGATCCACTGTTGTCCTAATCCACTATTCTGCCAGAATCCACCGGTTTAACCTACCCCACTAGTCTAACCCAACCCACTGCTGTCCTAATCCACAGGTCGATCTTGACTCAATGGTCAAGCCCAACTCACGGGTTTATCCTAACCCACTTGTCTCTCCTACCCCAATAGTCTATCCTAACACACTGGCCTATCCTACCCCACTGGTCTGTCAACCCACTGGACAAACCCAACCGCCTGTTCTGTCCCAATCCACTGGTCTAGCCGAACCCACTGATCTATCTAAGCACACTGGTCTATCCTAAACCACTTGTCAATCCATCCCACTGATCTATCCCAATTTACTGGTCTATCTTAGCCCTCTGATTTATCTTAACCCACTGTTCTGTCCTAATCCACTTGTCAATCCTAACCGATTGGTCTAGGCCAAACCACTATTCTATCCTACCCCACTGGTCTATCCCAACCACCTGATCTATCCTGATCCACTGGTCTAGCCCAACCCATTGTTCTATCCAAACCTACTAGTCTTTTTCAGCCCACTGGTCTCTCCTAGCCCATTGGTCGATCCTAACCCACTGTTCTATCCTATCCTACTGGTCAAACCCAACCTCCTGTTCTGCCCTAATCCACTGGTCGATCCTTACCCACTGTTCTATCCCAACCAACTGGTCTATCTTAGCACACTGGTCTATCCTAAACCACTGGTCGATCCTAACCCACTGTTCTATCCTATCCTACTGGTAAAACCAAACCCACTGTTCTGTCCTAATCCACTGGTGGATCCTGACCCACAGGTCTATCTTAGCCCACTAGTCTATCCTGATCCACTGGTCTATCCTAACCCATTGGTCTATCCAAACCTACTGGTCTTTCTTAGCCCACTGGTCTCTCCTAGCCCACTGGTCAATCCTGACCTACTGTTCTATCCTATGCCAATGGTCAAACCCAACCCACTGCTCTATCCTAAACCACTGGTCGATCCTGACCCACTGTTCTATCCTATCCTACTGGTCAAACCCAACCCCCTGTTCTGCCCTAATTCACTGGTCGATCCTGACCCACTTGTCTATCCCAACCTACTGGTCTATCTTAGCACACTGGTCTATCCTAAACCATTGGTCGATCCTAACCCACTGTTCTATCCTATCCTACTGGTCGATCCTGACCCACAGGTCTATTTCAACCTACTGGTCTATCTTAGCCCATTAGTCTATCCTGATCCACTGGTCTATCCTAACCCATTGGTCTATCCAAACCTGCTGGTTTATCTTAGCACACTAGTCTCTCCTAATCCATTGGTCAATCCTGACCTACTGTTCTATCCTATGCCAATGGTCAAAGCCAACCCACTGCTCTATCCTAATCCACTGGTCGAGCTCAAACCATTGGTCTATCCTAGCCCACTGGTCTATCTTAACCAACTGGTTTATCCTAACCCACTAGTCATACATACTCCACTGTTGTCCTAATCCACTGGTCTATCTTCGCTCACTAGTCTATCCTGATCCACTGGTCTAGCCCAATCCATTGTTCTATCCAAACCTACTAGTCTTTTTTAGCCCACTGGTCTCTCCTAGCCCATTGGTCAATCCTGACCCACTGTTCTATCCCAATGGTCTATCCTAACACAGTAGTAATACCCAACCCACTGTTCTGTCCTAATCCACTGCTCGATCATGACCCACTGGTCTATCCTAATCCTCTGCTCTCATCCAACCCATTTGTCTATCCTATCCCACTGGTCTATCTTGACCGAATGGGCTATCCTATCCCACTGGTCTATCCCAACCTACTGATCTATCTTAGCCCACTTTTCTATGCTAACACACTTTTCTGTCTTGATCCACTGTTCTGTCCTAATCCACTATTCTGCCATAATCCCCTGGTCTAACCTACTCCACTGGTCAAACCCAACTTCTGTTCTGTCTTAATCCGCTGGTCCATCCTGAATCACTGGACGATCCTGTCCCACTGGTCGATCCCGACACACTGGTCTAGCCCAACCCACTAGTCTATCCTAACCCTCTTGTTTATCCTAAATCATTGGTCTATCCTAACCCATTGGTTTATCCTAATCCACTGGTCTATCCTAACTCACTTGTCTATCCTACCTAGCTGGTCTATCCTAGAAAATAGTATATCGTAGCTCACCGGTCTATCCCAACCCACTTGTCTATACTGACCCATTGGTCTATCCGAACCTACTGATCTATCTTAGCCCACTGGTCTATGCTAGCCCACTTTTCTGTCCTGATCCACTGTTGTCCTAATCCACTATTCTGCCAGAATCCACCGGTTTAACCTACCCCACTGGTCAAACCCAACCAACTGTTCTGTCCGAATCCACTGGTCGATGTTGACTCACTGGTCAAGCCTAACCCACGGTTTATCCTAACCCACTTGTCTCTCCTACCCCACTTGTCTATCCTAACCCACTGGTCTATCCTACCCCACTGGTCTGTCAACCCACTGGACAAACCCAACCGCCTGTTCTGTCCCAATCCACTGGTCTATCCTAACCCACTGATCTATCTAAGCACACTGGTCTATCCTAAACCACTTGTCGATCCTAACCCACTGGTCTATCCCAATTTACTGGTATATCTTAGCCATCTGATTTATCTTAACCCACTGTTCTGTCCTAATCCACTGGTCAATCCTAACCGATTGGTCTAGCCCAAGCCACTATTCTATCCTACCCCACTGGTCTATCCCAACCACCTGATCTATACTGACCCATTGGTCTATCCCAACCTACTGGTCTATCTTAACACACTGGTCTATCCTAAACCACTGGTCGATCCTGACCCACTGTTCTATCCTATCCTACTGGTCAAACCCAACCCCCTGTTCTGCCCTAATCCACTGGTCGTTCCTGACCCACTGGTCTATCCCAACCTACTGGTCTATCTTAGCACACTGGTCTATCCTAACCCACTGTTCTATCCTATCCTACTGGTCAAACCCAATCCACTGGTCGATCCTGACCCATAGATCTATTTCAACCTACTGGTCTATCTTAGCCCACTAGTCTATCCTGATCCATTGGTCTATCCAAACCTACTGGTCTCTCCTAATCCACTGGTCAATCCTGACCTACTGTTCTATCCTATGCCAATGGTCAAACCCAACCCACTGCTCTATCCTAATCCACTGGTCGAGCCCAAACCATTGGTCTATCCTAGCCCACTGGTCTATCCTGACCCACTGGTCTATCTTAACCAACTGGTTTATCCTAACCCAAAAGTCATACCTAATCCACTGTTGTCCTAATCCACTGGTATATCTTCGCCCACTAGTCTATCCTGATCCACTGGTCTAGCCCAACCCATTGTTCTATCCAAACCTACTAGTCTTTTTTAGCCCACTGGTCTCTCCTAGCCCATTGGTCAATCCTGACCCACTGTTCTATCCCAATGGTCTATCCTAACACAGTAGTCATACCCAACCCACTGTTCTGTCCTAATCTACTGCTCGATCCTGACCCACTGGTCTATCCTAATCCTCTGCTCTCATCCAACCCATTTGTCTATCCTATCCCACTGGTCTATCTTGATCGAATTGTCTATCCTATCCCACTGGTCTATTCCAACTTACTGATCTACCTTAGCCCACTGGTATATACTAACACACTTTTCTGTCTTGATCCACTGTTCTGTCCTAATCCACTATTCTGCCATAATCCACCGGTCTAACCTACTCCACAGGTCAAACCCAACTACTGTTCTGTCTTAATCCACTGGTCCATCCTGAATCACTGGTCGATCCTGTCCCACTGGTCGATCCCTACACACTGTTCGAACCCAACCCACTGTTCTGTCCTATTTCTCTGATCGATCCTGACCCACTGGTCTAGCCCAAACCCACTGGTCTATCCTAACCCACTTGTTTATCCTAAATCATTGGTTTATCCTAACCCATTGGTTTATCCTAATCCACTGGTCTATCCTAACTCACTTGTCTATCCTACCTAGCTGGTCTATCCTAGAAAATAGTATATCGTAACCCACTGGTCTATCCCAACCCACTTGTCTATACTGACCCACTGGTCTATCCGAACCTACTGATCTATCTTAGCCCACTGGTCTATGCTAACCCACTTTTCTGTCCTGATCCACTGTTGTCCTAATCCACTATTCTACCATAATCCTCCGGTTTAACCTACCCCACTGGTCAAACCCAACCAACTGTTCTGCCCTAATCCACTGGTCCATCCTGAATCACTGGTCTATCCTAACCAACTTGTCTAGGCTACCCACTGGTCTATCCTAACCCACTGATCTATCCTGACCCACTAGTCTAACCCAACCCACTGCTGTCCTAATCCACTGGTCGATCCTGACTCACTTGTCAAGCTCAACCCACGGGATTATCCTAACCCACTTGTCTCTCCTACCCCACTGGTCTGTCCTAACCTACTGGCCTATCCTACCCCACTGGTCTGTAAACTCACTGGACAAACCCAACCGCCTGTTCTGTCCCAATCCACTGGTCTAGCCCAACCCACTGATCTATCTAAGCACACTGATCTATCCCAAACCACTGGTCGATCCTAACCCACTGGTCTATCCCAATTTACTGGTCTATCTTAGCCCTCTGATTTATCTTAACCCACTGGTCGATCCTGACCCACTGTTCTGTCCTAATCCACTGGTCAATCCTAACCGATTGGTCTAGCCCAAGCCACTATTCTATCCTACCCCACTGGTCTATCCCAACCACCTGATCTATCCTAACCCATTGGTCTATCCCAACCCACTGGTCTATCTTAACACACTGGTCTATCCTAAACCACTGGTCGATCCTGACACACTGTTCTATCCTATCCTACTGGTCAAACCCAACCCCCTGTTCTGCCCTAATCCACTGGTCGATCCTGACCCACTGGTCTATCCCACCCTACTAGTCTACCTTAGCACACTGGTCTATCCTAAACCACTGGTCGATCCTAACCCACTGTTCTATCCTATCCTACTGGTCAAACCCAACCCACTGTTCTGTCCTAATCCACTGGTCGATCCTGACCCACAGGTCTATTTCAACCTACTGGTCTATCTTAGCCCACTAGTCTATCCTGATCCACTGGTCTATCCTAACCCATTGGTCTATCCAAATCTACTGGTTTATCTTAGCCCACTGGTCTCTCATAATCCACTGGTCAATCCTGACCTACTGTTCTATCCTATGCCAATGGTCAAACCCAACCCACTGCTCTATCCTAATCCACTGGTCGAACCCAAACCATTGGTCTATCCTAGCCCACTGGTCTATCCTGATACACTGGTCTATCTTAACCAACTTGTTTATCCTAACCCACCAGTCATACCCAACCCACTGTTGTCCTAATCCACTGGTCTATCTTGGCTCACTAGTCTATCCTGATCCACTGGTTTAGCCCAACCCATTGTTGTATCCAAACCTACTAGTCTATTTTAGCTCACTGGTCTCTCCTAGCCCATTGGTCAATCCTGACCCACTGTTCTATCCCAATGGTCTATCCTAACAGAGTAGTCATACCCAACCCACTGTTCTGTCCTAATCCACTGCTCGATCATGACCCACTGGTCTATCCTAATTCTCTGGTCTCATCCAACCCATTTGTCTATCTTATCATACTGGTCTATCTTGACCGAATGGGATATCCTACCCGACTGGTCTATCCCAACCTACTGATCTATCTTAGCCCACTGGTCTATGCTAAAACACTTTTCTGTCTTGATCCACTGTTCTGTCCTAATCCACTATTCTGCCATAATCCACCGGTCTAACCTACTGGTAAAACCCAACTACTGTTCTGTCTTAATCCACTGGTCGATCCCGACACACTGTTCGAACCCAACCCACTGTTCTGTCCTATTCCACTGGTCGATCCTGACCCACTGGTCTAGCCCAACCCACTGGTCTATCCTAACCCACTTTTTTATCGTAAATCATTGATCTATCCTAACCCATTGGTTTATCCTAATCCACTGGTCTATGCTAACTCACTTGTCTATTCTACCTAGCTGGTCTATCCTAGAAAATATTCTATCGTAACCCACTGGTCTATCCCAACCCACTTGTCTATACTGACCCACTGATCTATCCGAACCTACTGATCTATCTTAGCCCACTGGTCTATGCTAACCCACTTTTCTGTCCTGATCCACTGTTGTCCTACTCCACTATTCTGCAAGAATCCTCCGGTTTAACCTACCCCACTGGTCAAACCCAACCAACTGTTCAGTCCTAATCCACTGGTCCATCGTGAATCACCTGTTTATCCTAACCAACTTGTCTAGGCTACCCACTGGTCTATTCTAACCCACTGATCTATCCTGACCCACTAGTCTAACCCAACCCACTGCTGTCCTAATCCACTGGTCGATCTTAACTCACTGGTCAAGCCCAACCCACGGGTTTATCCTAAACCACTTGTCTCTCCTACCCCACTGGTCTATCCTAACCCACTGGCCTATCCTACCCCATTGGTCTGTCAACCCACTGGACAAACCCAACCGCCTGTTCTGTCCCAATCCACTGGTATAGCCCAACCCACTGATCTATCTAAGCACACTGGTCTATCCTAACCCACTGGTCCATCCCAATTTACTGGTCTATCTTAGCCCTCTGATTTATCTTAACCCACTGTTCTGTCCTAATCCACTGGTCAATCCTAACCGATTGGTCTAGCCCAAGCCACTATTCTATCCTACCCCACTGGTCTATCCCAACCACCTGATCTATCCTGACCCATTGGTCTATCCCAACCTACTGGTCTATCTTAACACACTGGTCTATCCTAAACCACTGGTCGATCCTGACCCACTGTTCTATCCTATCCTACTCGTCAAACCCAACCCACTGTTCTGCCCTAATCCACTGGTAGATCCCAACCTAATGCTCTATCCTAAACCACTGGTAGATCCTAACCCACTGTTCTATCTTATCCTACTGGTCAAACCCCACCCACGGTTCAGTCCGAATTTACTGGTCGATCCTGACCCACAGGTCTATTTCAACCTACTGGTCTATCTTAGCCCACTAGTTAATCCTGATCCACTGGTCTATCCTAACCCATTGGTCTATCCAAACCTACTGGTCTATCTTAGCCCACTAGTCTCTCCTAATCCACTGGTAAATCCTGACTTACTGTTCTATCCTATGCCAATGGTCAAACCCAACCCACTGCTCTATCCTAATCCATTGGTCGAGCCTAAACCATTGGTCTATCCTAGCCACTGGTCTATCCTGACCCACTGGTCTATCCTGACCCACTGGTCTATCTTAACCAACTGGATTATCCCAACCCACCACTCATACCTTATCCACTGTTGTCCTAATCCACTGGTCTATCTTCGCTCACTAGTCTATCCTGATCCACTGGTCTAGCCCAACCCATTGTTCAATCCAAACCTACTAGTCTTTTTTAGCCCACTGGTCTCTCCTAGCCCATTGGTCAATCCTGACCCACTGCTCTATCCCAATGGTCTATCCTAACACAGTAGTCATACCCAACCCTCTGTTCTGTCCTAATCCACTGCTCGATCATGACCCACTGGTCTATCCTAATCCTCTGCTATCATCCAACCCATTTGTCTATCCTATCCCACTGGTCTATCTTGACCGAATGGGCTATCCTACCCCTCTGGTCTATCCCAACCTACTGATCTATCTTAGCCCACTGGTCTATGCTAACACACTTTTCTATCTTGATCCACTGTTCTGTCCTAATCCACTATTCTGCCATAATCGACCGGTCTAACCTACTCCACTGGTCAAACCCAACTACTGTTCTGTCTTAATCCACTGGTCCATCCTGAATCACTGGTCGATCCTGTCCCACTGGTCGATCCCAACACACTGTTCGAACCCAACCCACTGTTCTGTCCTATTCCATTGGTCGATCCTGACCCACTGGTCTAGCCCAACCCACTTGTTTATCCTAAGTCATTGGTCTATGCTAACCCATTGGTCTATCCTAACTCACTTGTCTATCCTACATAGCTGGTATATCCTAGAAAATAGTCTATCGTAACCCACTGGTCTATCCCTACCCACTGGTCTATCCGAACCTACTGATTTATCTTAGCCCACTGGTATATGCTAACCCACTTTTCTGTCCTGATCCACTGTTGTCCTAATCCACTATTCTGCAAGAATCCACCGGTTTAACCTACCCCACTGGTCAAACCCAACCAACTGTTCTGTCCTAATCCACTGGTCCATCCTGAATCACTGGTCTATCCTAACCAACTTGTCTAGGCTACCCACTGGTCTATCCTAACCCACTGATCTATCCTGACCCACTAGTCTAACCCAACCCACTGCTGTCCTAATCCACTGGTCGATCCTGACTCACTGGTCAAGCTCAACCCACGGGTTTATCCTAACCCACTTGTCTCTCCTATCCCACTGGTCTATCCTAACCCACTGGCCTATCCTACCCCACTGGTCTGTTAACCCACTGGACAAACCCAACCGCCTGTTCTGTCCCAATCCACTGGTCTAGCCCAACCCACTGATCTATCTAAGCACACTGGTCTATCCTAAACCTCTTGTCGATCCTAACCCACTGGTCTATCCCAATTTACTGGTCTATCTTAGCCCTCTGATTTATCTTAACCCACTGGTCGATCCTGACCCACTGTTCTGTCCTAATCCACTGGTCAATCCTAACCGATTGGTCTAGCCCAATCCACTATTCTATCCTACCCCACTGGTCTATCCCAACCACCTGATCTATCCTGACCCATTGGTCTATCCCAACCTACTGGTCTATCTTAACACACTGGTCTATCCTAAACCACTGTTCTATCCTATCCTACTGGTCAAACCCAACCCTCTGTTCTGCCCTAATCCACTAGTCGATCCTGACCCACTGGTCTATCTTAGCACACTGGTCTATCCTAAACCACTGGTCGATCCTATCCTACTGGTCAAACCCAACCCACTGTTCTGTCCTAATCCACAGGTCTATTTCAACCTACTGGTCTATCTTAGCCCACTGGTCTCTCCTAACCCACTGGTCAATCCTGACCTACTGTTCTATCCTATGCCAATGGTCAAACCCAACCCACTGCTCTATCCTAATCCACTGGTCTAGCCCAAACCATTGGTATATCCTAGCCCACTGGTCTATCCTGACCCACTGGTCTATCTTAACCCACTGGTTTATCCTAACCCACCAGTCATACCCAACCCACTGTTGTCCTAATCCACTGGTCTATCTTGGCTCACTAGTCTATCCTGATCCACTGGATTAGCCCAACCCAGTGTTGTATCCAAACCTACTAGTCTATTTTAGCTCACTGGTCTCTCCTAGCCCATTGATTAATCCTGACCCACTGTTCTATCCCAATGGTCTATCCTAACAGAGTAATCATACCCAACCCACTGTTCTGTCCTAATCCACTGCTCGATCCTGACCAACTGGTTTATCCTAATCCTCTGCTCTCATCCAACCCATTTGTCTATCCTATCCCACTGGTCTATCTTGACCGAATGGGCTATCCTACCCCACTGGTCTATCCCAACCTACTGATCTATCTTAGCCCACTGATCTATGCTAACACACTTTTCTGTCTTGATCCACTGTTGTCCTAATCCACTATTCTGCCATAATTCACCGGTCTAACCTACTGGTAAAACCCAACTACTGTTCTGTCCTAATCCACTGGTCGATCCTGACTCACTGGTCAAGCTCAACCCACGGGTTTATCCTAACCCACATGTCTCTCCTACCCCACTGGTCTATCCTAACCCACTGGCCTATCCTACCCCACTGGTCTGTTAACCCACTGGACAAACCCAACCGCTCGTTCTGTCCCAACCCACTGATCTATCTAAGCACACTGGTCTATCCTAAACCACTTGTCGATCCTAACCCACTGGTCTATCCCAATTTACTGATCTATCTTAGCCCTCTGATTTATCTTAACCCACTGGTCGATCCTGACCCATTGTTCTGTCCTAATCCACTGGTCAATCCTAACCGATTGGTCTAGCCCAATCCACTATTCTATCCCAACCACCTGATCTATCCTGACCCATTGGTCTATCCCAACCTACTGGTCTATCTTAACACACAGGTCTATCCTAAACCACTGTTCTATCCTATCCTACTG